>CAIGRQ010047061.1:0-11142 GCA_903798375.1 Fraxinus sp. D2006-0159
TACAATTACAACAGCTTGAATTCCATGCATGCCACTCCGATATTTGTCAAACTTTTCCTTCATGCTTTACGCCATGCATTTGACTTCATCACAAGATGATGTGCTCTAATCTCGGATTGCCAACTTTATGTCACAAGTATTTGGAAAGTATAGATTGGCGGTAGAATATTTTGTACTTGAAAATAATTCAGTCGCTTCATAAAATATCGCCAACTTATCGCAAATCTCCGTAGCCAAGTTCCAATTACTCTCATTGGGTACACTTCTTTATTGAGGCTCTCTTTGCCTTAGACGAGGAAAAGTTCTTTGTAAAGTTAAGCAGTATGAGTCATTATATATGTGGAGTTCCATTGAGTCCTGCAATCTAGTGCTAACTTTTTTTCACAAGGGATTTCATTTGCCGTGCAACAGCCTCAAATGTTTCAACTCTTTTTGGTGTTGTTGACTTATATGAAACACTACCTCGGATTCTCTTGACACTCGGGCTATTGATATCCAAATCATCCTTTACTATCAGGTTCACGATGTGTGCACAACACCGCAAGTGGAAAAAATCCACCATTCAANCTTATCTAACATAATGTTAATCATAGCGTCATTCGTAGTGCAATTATCGACAGTCTATGTCAAAATTGCTCAATTAATTTTGGAAAAGAATAATGGAAAGTTCAATTGCCCAATTAATTTTTTTAATGTGTAATCAGTTCGGGGCAGGGCGTCGTCGCTAAATACCATACCCGCCCGACCCCGAACTGAGTTATTAAAATTAAAATCAAAATCATAACCATCACATTGCATCATCGGTTCAGTTTTTTTCGCCCCATTCGGTTCGATTAACCTCAATTTTCGATTTTAATAGTTCGAATTGCCATCCCTACTTTTTCATTTTTATTGGGCCATTAAGGAGAACCTTCCGAATGGTTTGTAGGCTGTTTATGGGTTTTAGCATTGAACAAGCCCAAAACAATCACTTGAGTCCTAATTCTAATTCATATCGCTAATTCTCAAGGTACTTATATTCACAAAACAATTTTTATTAAGGAAAATTCTATTTGTACATAGCATTGTATATAAGAATAATGTTTTTCATCCCCAGTGGGATTGAGCCCTAATCTATGTGGCAATTATAAGACATTAAATGATAAGTTCAATTAAATAAGTTATGTTTTGTATTTAAATGAATCCATCGTTTAATACCATGTAATTGCCACATAAACTAGGGCTCAACCCTAACGGGGATGAATAGTATTACTCTTTACATAATGAGTGCCATAATTGACAAATGGAGGCCCCTATTGGGGGGCGCCTGTCACCCATTATGGCATCCATTATGTACACATAGCTTAACTTTTTATTAATAATGTCACATTTTAATTTCATTTAAAGTCATCATTATTTGTTCATTGTAAAGTTTTTGTCCATACTTCTTTTTCATTGAATTTTTATCTTCAACATTCTATTAATTAATAAATCGTATCTTTGATGTTGGTTTCAGTTATTTTTTTTCATGCTTAAAATGAGAAAAAATATTTTGTTACACTTTTGCATTTATTATTTTTTTTAGATGTGATTGAAAATAAGTTATATTCGTGAAGCAACTTAGACTCGAGTCATATTTTTTGACAGGTCAATTTAGGTATGGAACGGACCAGAGTCAGGCTCGGATATAGGCGCGAGCATGTCCTAACACATTTTGACACACCTAGTTGAAGGAATAAACAAAGGTCTGGGGGCAAAAGTAGTACTATACAAATTGTTCGAGGAGATGGGTGTCAATATCAATTTTTTCTTAAACTACTCGACGCGAAGTGACGCCGCTACTTGAAAATATTTGCCCTAAAACTGTAAAACAAACTACCCACTTCACTCTCACTGCACCAACTGCAAATTCCGATCCGATGGCGGCTATTTCATGTCACCTGTCGTCCGTGTCCTCACCGGACTCAGTTTCTCTCTCTTCAGCCTCGTCACTCTCTAGTTCCGCCCATACCCTTCGACGATTTCTCAGCGTCGCTGTCTCCTCTCCAGCAATCCGTCGACGAATCTCATGTCAGACAGTCTCTTCTGCTCCTTCATCCTCTGTCAATGGAAAAGGTCAGATCCTTTCGTATTCTTTTCTTGCTTTTAGCAGTTCGAATTACACTTTTCTCGTTTTGATTTTTGTCTTTTTCTGCAATATTTGTTAAGTTTATTAGGGTGGGATTTATTTGGTTTCTTGTTGGAAAATACTGTACCAGTAGAAAGTTAAATGCGCTTGAAATCAGGGTTCTAGGTTCACGAGACTGAAAATTTTATAGGAAAACCTATGTTTCGAGACTATGTTATGTTGAATGCTTGTATACGTTTATTTGTTTGTTAGAGATTTGTATATGTTATCTTCTTTGTTGATTAACTGGAACTTCCAAGCGTTTTAGCTATTTATTTTTCTAATCGTATGGTTTCACAAATAAAAAAAGATTGATATTTTTTAGAGGTATAATATAATTTGAAAATTTGGATCAATAACATTTTTAATGTTGTAATGACAATATTGAACTGAAGTATAAGGCTTCAAGCTCTTGCTTAGAAAGCTTAAGTGTTTATTCACCCAAATGTCTATCTATTGTCAAGGAATATTTGAACTGTAACTTATGCCATGGCTTTTTGCACGCCGTAGTTTAGAGAACTTCTCAACTAAAGTCCTGCTTAACAAAGAAAGAGGTAACTTTACCTTACTGTTTAACAGAATATCCATATTCTCTTGCAGAGTATTTTAATTGAAATCGAGGATTCAAGTTACTGGGATTTTCATTTCAAGTTGTAAATTTTATGTATTCGTATTTCAGCAAAGGCAGGTCCCAAGGATTTTTTGCACATTGATGATTTTGATAAGGAAACTATTCTAAGTATCTTGGATCGAGCCAAGGAGGTCAAAGCACAGATAAAATCAGGAGACAGGACATATCTCCCATTCAAAGGGAAAACAATGGCAATGATATTTGCCAAACCATCCATGAGGACACGAGTTTCATTTGAGACTGGGTTTCACTTGCTTGGTGGCCATGCCATATACCTAGGTCCTGATGATATCCAGATGGGTAAGCGGGAGGAAACTCGTGATGTTGCACGTGTCCTGTCTCGCTATAATGATATTATTATGGCTCGAGTTTTTGCTCATCAGGTATGCCGGTGAGTTGTTTTGTTAAAAGTTGTCTTCTTTTTGAGTGCCTGTAACTTAATGTTCTTGAAACTCCAGTCTCATGAAAACTGAAGACTTACCAAATTAAGCACGCTATGCTTTTGAAGCACTGGCTTATTTTGTGCTATAATATATGTGCTTGGAGATCCAATTTTTTGGTTATTATGATGGCTTTATCACCTACTTTGTACAACATATCTACGTCAAATCTTGTCCTAAGCAATGAAGGATAAGACATTTTCTTCTGATTGGCCTGACAGTTACGTTAAGCTGGGTGGTTTGGCACCACAAGTTCTGTCTGGTTTTTCCGTAGTCATAAAATAGAACCGTACCTACCTCTAGATATCTGAGTTGAAGTCTTATTTGCTTTAGAGGTGGTGTTTTTCGATAATGATATTATATGCGTGTTTTAAATCTTTCGCAGGACATTCTAGATCTTGCTAAATATTCAAGCATCCCAGTGATCAATGGTTTAACAAATTTCAACCATCCTTGTCAAATAATGGCTGATGCACTCACAATAATTGAACATGTTGGTCAACTGGAAGGAACAAAGGTTAGTTTATGTGCAACCAGAAGATACTTCATTTTTCCCTCCTTATTTATTCAAAGTACTTAGCATTCTTTGCTGGGATCTTGGCACTTCAGGTTGTTTATGTTGGAGATGGAAACAATGTTGTTCACTCCTGGCTGTATTTGGCATCAGTTGTTCCTTTCCATTTTGTGTGTGCTTGCCCTAAAGGTTATGAGCCGGATGCAAGGACAATTAAGAGAGCACTAAAGGCTGGAGTTAGCAAAATTGAGATAACTAACGATCCAAAGGAAGCTGTTAAAGGAGCCGATTTTGTGTATTCAGATGTTTGGGCCAGCATGGGGCAAAAGGAAGAGGCTGAATATCGCCGTCAAGTGTTTCAAGGTTTCCAGGTACGCCTAATCTTTCATACATTTAACTTAGATTGGATATTTGTGAAAATGAGACTTCAAGAAGAAAGAAAGATCATTTTGCTGGATAATGGGTTTTATTCGGAGACATGGCACTTGGAGTTTTGTTGCACATGCTTTTGAATATTTTGGCAGCAGCAAGTTCATTGGTTTAAATAATAATAAACTACAAGCAAGCATCAGTTTGAGTTGTCTAGAAGACTCATATCGTCTAGTTGGGTCTAACGCGCGTATTTGATACATCTTATCTTGAATTGATCTGACCCTCAATCAGTGCATATAATTATTTGCAGGTGAATGAAGAGCTAATGGAATTAGCAGGTCCAAAAGCCTATTTTATGCATTGTTTACCAGCTGAAAGAGGCGTGGAGGTTACCAATGGGGTCATTGAAGCCCCAAACTCTATTGTCTTCCCCCAAGCTGAGAACCGAATGCACGCACAAAATGCAATCATGCTTCACGTCCTTGGGTTATAATTGTTGGTGGCTTTATTTATTGTTAGTGGTTTGTTTTGCTTTTTCGTTTCATTTTGGTGTTGCACCATTGCAGAACTTTTTGTGTTGCTATGAACTTGGATGATACCCCATAATTGAGCTATTGATTTGTAAAGCTGTTCAATATATATATTGTCATTTGAAAATTATATACAAGTAAACGTGAATTTAAGATTATGTATACTCGATCTCGATCGATAGTCGACAGATGGCATTGAGATAATATATCATTTTTGTAACCTTCATGTTGAGGTATGTCTGCTTTTGGGAAGTGTTTATGCACGATTTAATTATAAGTAGTGGATAAGTAAATTTTGTGGATCCTTCGAAACATGTGAATAAAAAGTGGTTTGTGTCGACCTCGTTTTTTGTGCCATTGACGTGAACAACAGGTATCAAACCAACTTGCATCCATGCAAATTAATTTCACCACGTTTGGAAAGCTTACTAGTCAATAGTATTTCGAGTTTGAATGTGGGAGAAATTTTATAACACGAGACAAATATGTTCAGGTGTCTACAAGATATACGAGTTGAATTACACGATAATGAACAACCAACAAAGACCAAACTTAAAGTTAAGATCGAACATCTAACTTTATCAACCAAATATTTAACTCAAGAGAAGAGAATATATAACTTATAGTAGATGTGTTTGCATTACGCCCAGATGACACTAGGGGGAAATATTTATAGTGTTACATGTGAAATGGTGTCCATTGGATGAGAGGTTACGTGGTCTCATCACCTTAACCAAAACATCATATCCTAAGTATCAATTTTGACCAATCTAGCATATAGCACATTAAATGCTCTTAAAAGGGGGGCAGTCACCCTAAAGCTTATGTTGACAAGACTTCGACATATCATTCATTACAGGGGTCACATAAATCATCGAACAAGATTTCATGAATTCAAGATCTTCAAAAGTAGGTTGTCACTCATCGTGGTAGGGCTTCAGATTTAGCCTTGTTGAGCATCACCACTTCGGCAAGAAGGGCTTTTACAACCGCTTCAGTGAGAGTGATCTTCGATAGGTCCTATGCACTACATGTGAAATGCCACGTGGGCTCTAGCAAGAGGCTTCGGTGGGTCGGTTGCATTCCTCGTGGGATGCCAAGTATAGGATCCTCGGTAGTATGATTGCCACAAACTCTCTCATAGATCTTGCGGAGTACGTAGGTAGCTTTCTCCTTTCCGAAGCATCGAAGAAAGGTTAAGGAAAACCCCCATTTATAGAGCACATCGTCCTAGAACACAAAGTGGGCCAGTCTTCTCCTAAGCTTGTGAACCTCCTCTTTGTCATCGAGAGGACCTGATTTTTTAGGAAGGTTATTATATGTTGTATCGATGTAGGCATTCCTTCTACCCATATTACCTCTTTCCCCTTAACAGTAGAAGGCTTTGAGAGGTTAAATTGGCACAAGCGTTAGTAGTTTCAAGTCCTTACTACTAGCCAGCTTGGATAAGGCATCGGCGTAGGTGTTTTCCATGCACAGGGATTTGAGCTAACTGGAATCTTTTAAAAGATGGGAGTAAACTCATTACCAATTTGAGGTACGCGGCCATGCCCTTGTCCATTGCTGTGAAGTTGCCATTAACTTGACTACTACTAACTAGGAATCACTATTAATGAGTAACATCTTCACTTGCATCTCTTTAGCCAACTTGAGGCCAGCTAGTAACGTCTCATATTCAGCCGCATTATTGGAGCCTTAAACCCAAAATGGTTGTCGAGGCAACATCGAACGCGTACTTAAAGGGGTTCAACCTCATCATGTACCTCCGTAAAATTTGGAAGGTTTCGTCCATGTGCATTTCATGGTCATTTGCTTTCAAGCTCGTCACGAGAATGTCATCTACATAGACCTCAATCGTTTTGCCAAAAAGCTATAAAAGTTTTTTGTTACTAGTCTCTAATAGGTGGTCTCGACATTTTTTAATCCAAAGGGTATCATCCTGTTACAATACAGGCCTCTACAATGATGAAAGAGGTATTTTCTTCATCCATTGTGTGCATGAGAATTTGTTTATAGCTTGAGTAGGTGTCCATGAGGCTCAAAAGTTCGTGCCTAGCGGTAGAGTCCACAAGTTGGTCTATTCTTGGAAGACGAAAAATGTCCTTAGGACAAGTTTGGTTGAGATTGGAAAAATCGATACATTCCATGTACTATTTTGCTTCTTTATCAAAACTTGGTTGGAGATCCATTTTAGGTAAGTGACCTTCCTGATGAAGCCATTGGTTATCAGTTTTTGCACTTCCTCCTTCAGGGCCTCACATATTTCCAGATAAAGGGTCCTTATCTTTTGTCTATGCAGGGACCGTAAGATCAATTTTCAGGTAGTGGCAACTGACCTTAGGATCAATGCCTACCAAGTCCTCATGCCTCCATACAAAAATGTCAAGATTCTGCGTAAAAAGTCATTGAGTCTTTCTTTGGCCTCCGATGGCAGGCCTTTTCCCACGTGTAGTGCCTTGGTGGGTTCTTGGACCGAAAAACTTCCAACCCCTCTATTGGGGCTGTTTGGGATTTAGATTCGATAACATAAGGGTCAAAATCATCAAGCATAACTCCATGCTCGAGGGCTTCCTTCATCTCGACGTTTACTTATCTAGAATTTTTTCCTCCTAAGGCACCTATCATGTCAACATCCATTAGCACCATATCGACATCATTGGGGCCTTTCTTATCGAGTTCGGGTAGGACTTCCATGCTCCTCTCTAGTCACCCATAACTATGGTAACCACATGCTCAGTAGGGAATTTCATACACTTATGGAAAATGGAGGTGACAACCCATAAATCTTTTAGGATGGGTCTGCCCAGTACGCATGATAAGAAGACCTGTTATCCATTACCAAAAATTCCATGAAGTTTAGAGCTATGTGGGGTGGTTCTCCCATTTTCACTACAATGGTTATTTTTCCCTTTTGGGATGATGTTGTCGTTGGTGAAGCCGTACAAAGGGTGATGGGAGTCAATTCATGATCGACGATCATCTTATCAAAGGTGGCTCCAAAGAAGATGTTAATGGAACTACCATTATTCACTAGCATCTATTACAGCCCGTTACGAGCCACAACGGCCCTTACCACGAGGGTATCACAATGAGGAAAATGTATACCCTCAGCATCCTCCTAGGTGAAAGTAATGGGTGGTAGTTGCCTTCTCCGGGAATTGCTATCTACTATGTAGCTAGCCATTAGGGGATCTTTGGCTTCTCTAGCATAATTCCTTTGATAATTCCTTGTGTTACCCTCAACGTAGGGTCTTCTAGAAATCGTGTCAATCTCGTGGATAAGAGTGTCTTCCATATTAGCCAGGGGGTCCCTACGTTGTTGTTGTTGTTGTTGCCCTTCCTAGGTCTCTCTCTACCACGCTTCCTCCTCCGTCGCTGGGACTGCTCTTGATGGGGGTCTAGCCTTTTCGCGCCTAGGTCTTTGGTCCTGCCCAGGCGAGGGCAAGTTCCTAGGAGAGCGATCTTTCTTTGGTCATTCTGAGGATTAACCTTCCTAAGGTGTTGTGCTATATATCTGCAGTCTGTTGTGTCATGACTGTAGGAATGATGGTAAATACAATATTGTGGGGGTGCTCAGCCTATTTCTAGGTTTCGAACCCCACCTTAGGCCTCTTCCTCTTTGGGGGCCCACCGTTCATACCCAATATGTCGCATGTTATTTTCAGAGCTTACATCCTCATAAGCCAGCATAGGTACTGCGTTTAATGTAGTTGTAGCAAGTGCTTGCCCAGAATTGGGACTGACTTCAAGACCAGCCTGGTTCCATTGATGGTCAATTAGATGATAGGTGGGTTCTCTCCAACGCTATCTCTGATAGGGTAGAAGACCCTTGCTGGCTTTGTTTTGATGATTTATCAATTCCTTGTTGATGATTTCGTGCCTCATCATTTCCAGCAGAGCATCTTAGCTGGTGGATTCTTAATTCTGTACATCCCTCTAAAAGAAGGTTTTCATGCTTAGCCTATCCCTTAGTGCAAATAACGTTTCCCGGTTAGTGACTTGCACATAATATGCCATCTCATTGATAAAGCGGGCTAAAAAACTCTTCAATGTCTCCCTGAACTGTTGCCTCATGTCCTAAAGGTGCTGAATAAGAGTATCTCCTTCTTTACTCATAGCAAATTGTTTTAGGAATGTACTATTAAATTTTGACTAGCTCCTAATACTTTCTGGAAGTAATCTACTATACAACATTTTTACCTGTATGCTTAAAGCCAAATGGAAGGCCTCGCATTTGACGACGGGGGTGACGCTTCTCAGGCTTATGTGTGTTTTGTAACTGTTCAAATGCTTTGTCGAGTCACCTCCTTTGTCATACTTTGATATTTTTGGCAATACACAATGACTCGGAACAAGAGCATTTCTCAGTTCTTGTGAAAAAGGTAATTTTTCGTCATCGTCATCGAGGTCACAAGATATTTAGGGTTCATTCGACTCCTCTTCATCAACTTGATATCTAGGTGACAAATTTTTTGTCGTCACCATCGAGGTCACAAGATATTTAGGGTTTATCAGAGTCCTCTTCATCAACTTGATATCTGGGTGGCGAATGAGATAGGTTTGCCTGGTCCCTCACAATTTCCTTCCTCTAGTGGCGCCTATCTAGGCGAAACAACTCGTGGGACATGTCCTTGCCTCTTCTCCGGTTGCCTTACCCTAGGAAGTGGTAGTTGAGGCCTATTTCTAGGCATGTAAGGTGGCGTGGGTCTTGCTGGACTGATCTTGTCAAACATACTAACAGACCTTTGAGGCATATGTTTAGCTCATATTTCGGGAAAAAATTATCCTCCATGTTAGCATGGGCCTCAGGGGTCGGCTAGAAGCATAGTTCAAGGAGATATCAGCTCCCACTTCCCTTTCAAGGGGGCTAACTTCTCTAGATCGTTGGGGGATGGCGCTCTTTGACTTTAGACTTTGTCTTCATGCAGATAGTATTATTGTGGTGCAAAAGGGAAAATTGGTGGACCCTCCTGGCCTTCCATTTGTACGAGGAGTTCTTGTATAGTCATGTTTTGGTGGGTGATATTTCTCATGTTAGCTGGTTGCTATCTCCCAGGTGAGTTGAGAAACTACCTTCATTCTACCGCACCTATGATGGTGGTAGGGTGGACATCGTCCCACTTGAATTGTTGCTTAGGGAAAGCCCTTTATCAGGGTTTTCTCTTACCCTCCTGGGAGGGAGATTGCGGTCGAACTCATTTTTTCATCAGCTGAATTCTCATATTTTCCTAACTTCTGGGGCTTCCACTTTTTATTTTTTAAGAACAAATCATTTTTCAAGGGGGTGCCCAACTATTTTTCAACGAAATTTTTTTAAAGAGAATGTTCGTGATTATAGTGGCAATTTTCCACAGACGATGCCAATTTGTTGACCTCTTTTTTGTACCGAGCTCTCTCGCATCAACATAAGTTAATTCCACCTTGTTTGGACAGATTACTAGCCAACGGTATTTCGAGTTTGAACGTGGGAGAAGCTTTACAATAACATATATGTTCGGGCACATGCAGGATATATGAGTGGAATCAGACGATAAAGAACAATCAACAAAAACTAAACTAAAGCCAAGATCGAACATCTAACTTTATCAACCAAAGATTTAACACAAGAGGAGAGAATGTATGGCTTACGGTAGATGTATTTGCAGTATGCCCAAATGACACTAAGGGAGGAAATATTTTGTGTTACATATGAAATGGTGTTCATTGGATGAGAGGTCATGTGGCTTCATCTACTTAACTAAAGCATCTTATCTTAAGCATCAATTTTGATCC
Source organism: Fraxinus sp. D2006-0159 (assembly GCA_903798375.1). Classification (NCBI taxonomy): domain Eukaryota; kingdom Viridiplantae; phylum Streptophyta; class Magnoliopsida; order Lamiales; family Oleaceae; genus Fraxinus; species Fraxinus sp. D2006-0159. Next base: position 10,406 of record CAIGRQ010047061.1, read on the forward strand.
AACTAGCAGTGGCTCACTAAATGCTCTTACAAAGGGACAGTTACCATATAACCTATGTCGACAAGACTTCGACAGATTACTCATTACAGGGATTACATGAATCATTCGAACAAGATTTCATGAATTCGGGATCTTCAAAGGTGGGTCATCACTCGTCATGGTAGGGCTTCGGATTTAGCTTCATTGAGCATCATCACTTCAACAAGAAGGGCTCCGACAACCGCTTTAGTGAAAGTGAGCTTCAGTAGGTCCTATGCAATATATGCGAGATGCCACATAGGCTAAATCAAGGACGCTTTGGTGGGTCGGTCGTACTCCTCCTGGGATGCTATGTAGGCTGCACGTAGGAGCTTCGGTGACGAGGCGTAACAATTTGAATGTTTATACACGTAAGTTAAACACAACTAATTGCTTAATACGCTCTTGGAGTTAATTCTGTCGAACTATATGGCATTTTGATTATTTATAAATAAACTGAAACCAAGTGTTGGAAGAAAATAGGTCGCCCATGTGGGCTGACCTAACCCGGATTAAATGAGAGCGTTATTGGAGGGAAAAGTTGAGGAAGTTGAGAACCCACAACTCCCATATACAACTTCCAACACAAGAAAGAAGAAAATATATGCATACACAAATTCATACGAATATCAAGAGAGAAAAATACATGTGGGTGGTGACTTAGTTTTGAAGTATGTCTTCTCTAAATTTGTTCTTGAATTGTGGCTATCAAATTCCTT
>CAIGRQ010047076.1:0-13328 GCA_903798375.1 Fraxinus sp. D2006-0159
ATTAATTTTCTTTCCACCCATTTTCACCTTTGCAATCAAACGAACACTTATTTTATTTTGTTCTTTTACACATTGAGAACAATGTGTGATTTAAGTTTGGGGGTGACTGTGCTTTAATTGTTATGATTTTGTGTTGACTTGTTAGATAATCTTGCCGACATTGGATGCTAAAAATTGTTGTTGATCCATGAGCTGTGACCAAATGTGTTATTTGTGCCTAGATTTTTCTAAAATTGCTTATCGATGTGAGGTTCTGAATTACTTTGAGCACAATAGTCATAATCAATTCCTATCTAGATGTGGAATTATGTGATTGATGGATAGATTTTTTTGAATGGTAAGAACTAGGTTGTGAGTTGTGTTTACATTTTAATCAATCATACATTCTCTTGTCTTTCACTTAACCATATTGTGAAATAAGTTTGGGGGTGGTTGAGCCCCTAAAGGATATTTTCTAAAAGTGTGTTGATTCCATACATGTTGAAAAAAAAATTGGGTAGTGTCTTTTGCTAAGTATAAGGTAATGACCATATGCTAGAGGTTTAAACCCCATTTATTTTGTGATGTTAAAAAGGGACATTGCACTTATTGACTTCGTAACCTTTTGGACTTGAGTTATTAAGTCTGTTAAGATATATCAAAACCCGGTGCCCTTTGATCTAAACAACCGAGGAGTTATTGACGTAAAGCTCGCTACAAAGGTCAAAAAGAAAATTTAAGGGTGTGAGATCAATCATGAGCTTTAATTGGAAAAAAAATTTGAAATTGTACAATTGTATATAATGTTTGGGTTTAGATATCTAGTGAGTTTGAATTACTTAGTGTAAGCTTAAATGTCAAAGCACTCATCTGGTAGAGAATCATCACGTGGATAGATTTTTGATTGCCGATTAAGCCCAACCAAATTAAAGCAGGAAAAAGAAATGAGTAATTTGAGACCAACCTTTAGATTTACACTTGTGAAAAGAAAGTAAATATATGTATTTAAGGAGTGTGAATCTTACGAGTGGGAAAATAAATATTTGACCATAAGGGTCGGGTTGGAGCCAATTTGAAAAAATTCCGTTTTGAAAACTTTTTCATAATGTAGATAATGATTGAAAGTGGCTATGCGCACACACCGATTGAACATTGGATAAGCATAAATTATTTTTGTTAGCATTATTTGGAGCATATTTGTGAATTGATTATACAATTTCACACTTATTAATTATTATGGCAGACTATCTAATGTTAATCTTNATAGATAATGATTGAAAGTGGCTATGTACACACACACCGATTAAACATTGGATAAGCCTAAATTAATTTTGCCAGCATTATTTGGAGCATATTTGTGAATTGATTATACAATTTCACACTTATTAATTATTATGGCAGACTATCTAATGTTAATCTTTATCAATGTCTTACTTGATTGTGTTATGATAAGTGTAGTTTCTACACTTGTTTGGGACACTGATTTTTTTTTTTTTTTTGATAATATTCTACCTAATTTATGTTATATTTTGTTTTGTAGGTAAAAACTTTGGAGAGAAATATTACATTAAATGAGTTCGAGTTAAATAGGTTTCAATAGACTTGTATTTGAAGTTTTATTTGGAGACCCAAATAAAAACTATATAATATATTAGAGAGACGCATTACGGCAGATAGGGAGAGGAGAAGGATTCATGCACAAAAGAAAAAGGGCAGAAAAAAACAGAAAAAAGAGAGAGAACTGCGGCGTTGGCAGTGGAAAAGAAAAGGGTTGGATGAAGCCAAAAAAAAAAAACGAGAAACAGAAAAGGGGAAGAAAACTGCCGCAGAAAGAAACAAGAGAAAAAGAAAAAGAGCGGGGGGGGGAGTGTGTGTGTGTGTGTGAAAATTGGTGGCTGGCTGGATATACATTTCCACACAGAGAGAAAAGAGGAAAGAAAGAAGATTGCAAACATTAGAAATTTTTACGTTTCATCAATTTTTGGTGATATCTTTCCACTTTTGCGTATTTCTATTTTTACAATATTAATAACTAATTTTTATATTAGAGAAAACAATATAATTGATTTGTAATCCTTATTTTTTTTATTCAATAAATGTCCCACCGTACAAATGGATTTGAACCTCGTGATGGATGGGTAAGTTAATGAATGGTTGAGTGAGTATTCGGTATCTATTTATTTTTCAGTGAGCAAGTGGTAACCAATGGTTCAATTCAGTGAGTATCCATTTAATTTACTCATATATCAACTGTTTCTTTTAAAAAATGTCTTTCGACCATCATAGCATTAGATAATTACTTCATGACAAAATGAAAAATTATCCCAAATGTCGAACATGCATTGCAAAAAATTAGGAATACATTTCTAATTAACAGAAGAGGGCAGAAGTAGCATACATTTCCCTATGATTATTCTCAAATATGGTGACAAATCTTACAGTCAGACTCTGGACTACGTTTAGGAAGAACCACTAAAGCTAATCTCCATGCCTCTTCCACCAATACCCGCAATCAAACATTGGAACCCGCGCGATTCTAACTCTGAGATTACTTTATCAACAACTGTTCCTGATAGTACTGAGTCATGCAGTCAAGAATAAACGTGTTTCGAAGTAATTTAGGCCCAGGTTGATGTTCATTATTTTGAAAAAAATGATGTTTTAAATAGTGATTTTTTTGGAAAATGTGTGGTTAAAAAGTGGGAAAAGAATTTAGATTTACGTGCAAAATATTTTATTGTACAAATGTGTGGTTGCAAATGATTATGAGAATTAAAGAGTTTGGTTTAAAGAGAGACAAACGGGAGCTTAAGCAGCAAAAGGCATATATGCAGTAGAGAAAAGAACGATAACGAAATAGTCCACCTGTTTGAGCCCTATTTTTGAGGGAAATTTGTTTTGGAATGGTGGTTTTTTTTGGAGAATGTGAGGTTAAAAAATAGAGAAAATTTTTGAATCTACATGTAAAATTATTTTACGAAAGAACGTGTAACTGAAAATGAGTTTTGAAAACAATGGGGGCTCAAACAGGGCAGTATGTGAATAAAGAAAATAAGCAGGATAACCAAAAGGATACGGTTTGGTAGTAGTGTCAAAACGCAGCCTCCACCACCAGCTCCTGTTAATTTGGACGATAGCTTGTATTTCAATGTTGATTGAAGCACGGTTTCTATAGATGCATGGCTGACACCCATGCATTGGAGCAACCCCTGATTCATCTCCATCAGTTCTTCTAATTTTTCCTCTTTCTCAGTTATGGCGAGATCATCTGTAACCGGTGACTGGATAATGGAAGCCCACTCACAGCTGATGGAATCAACTGCGGAAAATACAGAAGCCATAGCTTTGGGATGCCTTATTGTCCTTTCAGAAACGTTAGCTACCAGCGCTTTCGTATTTCTCCCAACTTTTGTGTTAGTTATGAGCATTTTAAGTGGCATATTTGTCTTGATGCGTGTCAATTCACCAGACCTAAATTTGATCATGTTGCCTGTTGCATTAACTTCATTAGCTTTAACTGAAGCAATGTGTGACTCCCAGGATCATTGTTTTCAAGAAAGTTTAGTACTTAGCGGAGGTACAAGAAAGGAGGCCAAAGCCCTGAGAAGCCCATTTAGGAAAGAAAAATGAAAAGATTTTGAAATCAAGTTCTCCCTTCCCTATGATTTGATTTCCAACACCCTATTATGATTGAATGACTTCTCATGCTCGTTATAACTCTAAAATATTAACTCAACACTATAAATCTCTTTAAGTCGTGCACTTCTGATAAAAAGTATAGCCGGACAGTAATTATGCTGGCACTATGAGTGGTTGAACTCTTTGAGACGACTCTGTCATGATTGCAGAAAAATGAAGCAATGTGTGACTCCCATCCTAGGATTCTCTCTCTAGAGAAACCCATCTATTTATTTGTTTCCTTAACCGTTCTTTCATCTAAACAAGATGAAATGAACTGAGAACCCCATAAAAAATAAATAAAAGGAATGTGGATCTCCACTAGGAATCATCCACACCTATAAAAACTCAAACTATTCTTCTCTCTGTTGATCATTGCCACATGCTAGTAATTGGATTACATACCGTATGTGCTCACTGTGTTGTCTATCCCAGATGGCTTCCCATGCATTATTTTTTCACCTTCAAAGGCCCATTTATTTACAAGATCCAGCTCACTATCTCCAAACATTTGCCATCCCTGGTGGCTAAAATCAAGTGTGACGGAATCAGATAGAGCAAGTAGAGCAGCTGAAAATGCAACACATAAGGCAGCAGATGAACCCAAGCCAGAGCCCAGAGGCAGCTCAGAAGTGACCACTGTTTTAGCGGGTTTATACCTGATGAAGCAAAAAAATAAACATATCAGATGTACTACACAAATTACACACCCATGAATGAAATTCAAATTACTCACCCATGAATGGACGTGTATAGCCACAGAAAAGTTGAAACACCCGAAGCTCCAATTTTTGCTTCAGGAATGTTCTGTTCTTCAACTAGAGCAGCAATTGCTTTGGTGGTCTCTAATGAACATGATGAGGGAAAGGAAGCAGCATGGCTACCCAGACCAGGGAGAACTTCTTTAATTCTTCCAACTGGCCAAGAAAACTCCAAGTCCATATCCTTGAGATGAAGTTTAAGTGTATCATCATTATCTGATCTCCGAAAGAATACCCGAAATTAGAGCCATCATATTAGAAAAGCTCAACATATTAAAAAAAAAAAAAACATTATGATGAAAATGCATAAAGAATCATGTCTACCAATCAATATTATTCACGTCAAGAACTATATTATTTTATTATCTAAAAAAAATTAAGTGACGAAACAAGGGCATTTAGTATGCATTTGTTTAACTGGAAAACAAATAATTCAATATAAACTGATCAAGTAGTAGACTCAATCTCCAGATATTCCATTTGAATTCCAAATTCTCATGAAGTTCGTTTTCCTGCATTAAAATTGGTCTAATAAGGGGATCATGACAACATCCGCTAAATTCTGAATTGATTTTTGTCCATTCTATTCAAAGTGCCTGCCAAACACATCCTTTAAGTCGGCAACTGGACAGAAATAACAAATTGCAGAAGGAGAAAAATACAAAAATTAAAACATAAATTTCTACCATGCCTCAGTGCATTATAAAGGCATCAATGACAACTTTTAAACCATTTTAATTATAGTACTCACTCAAAATGTCCTTTTGAGTGCTAGTTATCGTGAAATCTTTTATATGATCCTTGACTGTAACAAATCAATGTCCGGATTCAAATGTAATCATTTACTGTGTTGCTAATTAACCTTCTTCCGTCTGTGGAACTTAGATTATGAATACAAATGATTATACGAGCTGAACCAAGAGCTTGGGATCATTATCAACTTTCAGCTCTTTTATGAACAAGAGTAACATATCTTCATATTTATTCCTTTAATTTGTTAGTATAATATAAACTAAGACCATGTTTGGCTAATGGTTATAAACCGTTTACTATCAGTGAAACCACTTTATTCACTCATTTTTGGGATCCACAAGTAATACCCACTTATTCAGCGGGATTAGTCTAAATGTATATAATTCATTACATAATGGATTACACCCCCCTCACATGGAGGGGGCCCACACACAATAAAATATTCGTGGGCTCCTCCATGTGAGGGGGTGTAATCCATTATACATAATGAATTTGGTGTACATCTAGCACAACCCCATTCAGCATTGCTTCCTATCTATTACAATTTAAACGGTTTACGAACACTTCTCAAACAAGTTGATTTTATTTGTACATTGTGGGATTTGGAAAATTTTGTGAAGTTCAAGGAGTTACCAACACAGGTCATTTATTTTAATTGCATATAACTTATTCCAGTTCATCAGAATCTACTACGAATAGCAGAGATGTATCCACACAAAACCCAATTGCTAGAATTCAACAAGGGAGGAAGTAATTGCAGATGAAATATTCTAATCAATCAGATTATCAGAAACCAAATACTAATCACAAAAATGTGTCCAGAAAACCAATTGCTAGAATTCATTACGCCAAGAGAAATTCCAGAATAATTAATCAGAATCAAATACGAATAGCAAAAATTTATCCAGACAAAACCTAATAGCTACAGTTCATAAAAGAAAGAGAAGATTGCAGATAAAATATTCAAGTTAATCAGAATCAAATATGAAAATAACAATAATCATAAAATATAATGTATCCACACCAAACCCAATTGCTATAAAATACTCAAGTTAATCAGAATCAACTACTGATCGCAAAGATGTATCCACACAAAATCCAATTGTTAGAATTCAAAAAGAGAAGAGAAAATTGCACGTAAAATATTCAAACCATCAGAATCCAACAGGAAACGAAAAACTTGACAATCAAAATTAACAGTGGGAGCTGAGAAATTCAGAACTGAGGTAAGATACCAGAAGGCGTGGGGAAACCAAGAGTGACGTAAGTGTAGAGATCGATTGCGGCAGCCACAGCAGTGGATCCGTGAACAACTGCATGTTCACCTGCTAGTATAATTTTTCCGGGTGCTCTGGCTCTGACCTCCATTTCTTGGAAAAGAAAAATGCAGAATCTTCACCAGATAAAACCGATCCCGTTGTGAACTATAAACTCGAGTCTCTGTGTGTATAAATATGATGGTGGTATATATTTGAGTGTGTTAAAGCGAGAGCTCTGACAATTGACAGTGAAACGGTGGGCGAGTCCTACTTGGTTGGTGACTGAGGTTGGCAGCGGAGAATTTCATACGGAGGAGAGTGTAGCGGATCAACTTTTTGATGCTTGATTTTGGTTGTTTTTAGTTTATTGTAATTTGTTCGCCACTCGCATTATTCGCGCGTGACATACTGGTAAGATCAACTTTAGTCCCTGTTTGGTAGTCTCTTTTTTTTTTTTTGAAAAAACATTATTTTAAGTAGTGAATTTTTTGAAGATGTTAGATGTGTAATTAAAAAATTAGAAAAGAAAATTTTGGATTTACTTGTAAAATATTTTATTGTATAAATGCGTGATTGAAAATGAGTACATTGAAAAAAGAGTTATGAAAAAATGAGGGAAACACGGGGTTTAATTTACATTTTATTTCTAAATATGTTTATTAATAAAATAATGGTTGTGAAAGAGGGGCTTATGGTCTTTGCCTAATTCATTTGTTTATAAATCTAACGGATGAACTTCTATTTGATTCGTAAAATATTTATTTATTGTCAAACTTTCATTGAAATGTAATTTTCAATAGTACATTTCAATGAATTCACGAGTATTATATTCTACACATTTCTATCTATTTATGAATTAAATCGTTTATAATTTCTTTTCAAACGGAGATGCTGTTTGATTTATCACTTTCGATCAAACCGATCTGTTGGATCTAATTTTTATTACTATGCATATAATCCCTGTTTGGTGGTCATTTTCTTTGGAAAAACATTGTTTTGAATAGTGAATTTTTTAAGAACGTGTTGTTTAAAAATATGGAAAAAATTTGTGTTTACACGTAGAATATTTTATTACGTGAATATATAATTAAAAATTAATATATGTAAAAAAAGTTTTAAAATAGCGAAAGACAAACAAAAACATAATTAGTTTACAAATATGGCAAATTCTGGTGGACGTAGATGCACGAAGCGTAGACGCGCATGGAAGATTGGACCTACGGGAGAATGAATACATCCAACGTGTTAAAGAACTGACGGAATTAAAAATTGAGAAGTCTAATTTTCATCAAACCTTCTAATTCAATGTATTTGACAATAAATAAATTTGTATTAAATTATTTATTATCACCATTAATGATATATAGCATTCAAGTGACCTAATGTACATCACCAAACTCTTGACTGGTGCAAGATATTTGGGATGACTAGTTACGTGACTTGTTTGACATGATTTTTGAAAAATTAACAGAAATTTCAGAGACTCAAAAGCTATTTTTAAATTCGTTTGGCTAATTTTAAAAAAGTGCTTTTGATATTTAGAAGAATTTTTAGAGAAAGTTGGTCAAATATAATTTCATCTAAAAACACTTCTGGATTAGGAAGTTTTTTTAAACAATTAGTTTTTGAACAAAAATTAAGGTAACTTAAATTAAGGTAGCTTTTTCCAAAAACTATTCTATAGGAAACAAAAGTAGAAGCAAAAATCATCTCAAATGGGCCCATAGTTGAATGTATGTTGCACGTTATTCTAAAAGGTGTCATGAGTGTTATAAAAATAATATTGTAAGATGTAATAATATAACAAATTATTAATACAAATTATTTATGTATAACGAACTTTTGATTCAAATGAAATAAAAATCTGTTTGTGAAAATAATTTAAATAGTTGAGGAAATAAATTAGAATAGTCCCTTCATTTACCCTTTTGATCTAAAATTAACATCCAACGAATACAACTATTTTTTTCATTTTCGCTTAATACGTATTGAATATATCAATTAAATTATTTATTATAAATACGCATTATGTACCCCAATTTACCTCCTATGTATCTTGACATTCATTTAATAAATCAATTGGAAGAAAATTCTAAAAATATTCATCTTTTGCTTCAATTTTTTTAATGAATTTAATTTACTATCCAACCAAATGGAATGACTTAGTGAAATGTATATCGATACATATTGAAAAACGAAAAGGTAAAGAATCTGTCAAATATAGTTAAATAAATTAAATACATATTGAAAAACAAAAGTAAGACAATGAATGTGTTAAATGGACATTCATCATAACTAAATTATTAACAAAATAATTAATGACAATATTGTTCAAATGGTTTAAATGATTAATAAACTCAATACATATATTTTTTTTAAAAAAAAGTAGGGTATCATTGAAATAATTAAATATATATTGAAAAACAAAAAAAAAGATATTATTGAAATGATTGAATTAAAGATGGAATCTTCCAAAAAATAATTATGATACGATACTTTTTTTATTTTATTTTAGAGGATGCGTATATGTCCACCATTTACATTCTCTAGGTATCTTATCATTTATCGAATAAAACAGTTGGAAGAAAACCCTAAAAATATTCATCTTTGTTCCAGATTTTTTTTTTAATAAATTTAATTAACTATCCAATCAAGTGGAATGAGTCTGTGAAATGTATATTGATCAAAACTAAATAATTGATTAAATAATTCATGATAATATTGTTCAAATGATTAAATAAATCGAATACATATTGCAAAACAAAAAGGTAACGAATCCATCAAATGTACATTCAACATAATTCAATAGTTGATAAAATAACCAAGGATAATATTGTTCAAATAGTTTAAATAAATAAATTTAATACATACAAAAAATGAAAAGTATGATATTATTGAAATAATTAAATACATATTGAAAATTTAAAAATAAGGTATTATTGAAATAATCGAATCGTAGTAAAAATAAAATCGTCCAAAAAATGATGTTCAAATTGATCCGAGTTCACGGGAAGAAACATGTTGTGCCAATCGCCACCCCTATACAAAATGAATAGATCAACTGCAACTTGTACTAGATTGGTCGAGTTCATGAAAGGAACGAATTTGATAACATCGTTCCACTTAGTTGTACTCGTAAGATTCAGTTTCTTGCAAGATTAAATGAATTTTCTTTGATAAATTTTCATCAGACCGACCGATATATAGAGTAAGACGAACACGTTATACATACGTAAAATCTTGATAAATAAATATACGATATTTTATTAACCTTGCTTGAGTAATAAAACTAGCAATTCCATGCTGTACATCACGGATTACATTAAGATTTTCATTCTTTTATGTGATTAGATCTATACCATTCATTTTAACCACAATCGTCACATCATTGTTCAGATTTTTGCCACATCGAAAGAATGTCAAATACATTGTCATCTAATATTGTACATATAGTTTTATTCTAAATCTTTTCCGTCTAACATGGATGAGTAAACTAAATTAAGAACCATGCCAAAAGGAAACAATGATAACTTATTTTTTTTTTTTTTAAATCATTTAAGCCCAAAGATTAAATGAATTAACAATTGATAAAAAACATTAACGTATAAAAATTCACAATACACTATAAGGAACTTGTTATTTGACAACTATATTTTATCAGTTTTTAGCTATTTTCAATCTGAAATGGTTTACTTCTACTTGATTGTACATAAGTCAAACAACCTCATCCTTAACGCATGTTTGAGCCCATTTTAGTTGGAAAAAAAATTAAATTAAATAGTGTATTGATGGGAAATGTGTGGTTAAACAATAAGAAAAAAATTTATATTTATGTATAATATTATTTTTTTGAAAAATGTGTAGTTGAAATGTGGTCAAATCACTATTCGAGACACAAATAAGGGCTTATATTCATTTCTTATGAGTGATGAAATTTATATTCAATCAATCTTTCTTCAATTTCTTTCCAAGATGAAAATAAACCGGAACATAAAACCCTGACCATGTTGAAGAAACATCATTCTGAAAGTGATATTTGTTCCTTTGAATAGTTTTAAAGTGATCGTTTGATTTCCCGCAAGTGTACAGTACTTGTAAAAAGTAAAGTAGTGTTCCGTGAGAACTACGTACTTAAAATATATTCAATTAATCGTAACCTTAATCGAATAGCAAATTGTGTTCAAAAGATTTTATACTAAATTCTCTAATTAAACTAATTATTCTAGTGAGCAATTTATCAAACGTTTGTAAATATAGATTAGATTTTACTAAGATTTTGAATCCACCTTATTAATACAATTCAATAACATGACAATATGAGCATATTCTTATTGATCAATGTTATTAAGTTAATTAAAAGCATCTTTCGATGCCATTTAAATATATCCTTTCATATGACCTCTCTATAACTTTATGAAAGATGCAAACATAAAAGCATGCATTAAAAACGATAGAACATCTATAGAAATCATGTAAAATATAACAGTATATCTCTATTCTCTATTGAACTTTACAATGATTGTGATAATGTGCTTTGTATCGTATTATTTCTCTCTAATCAATAAAAGTATAAAACAATCCAATTAGTGATTAAGTAATTGAAAAACTAATAAATCATATAACAATCACTAAAGAATAAACACATATTGAGTGTTAATTATCGAATTTATATTAAAGTATCATAATAATGATTATCTACATCTCAGTAATTAAAAACATAGTCTAGCTTTACAAAATTACAATAAAACATGTTTAATTGAAAGAACATAACCTGAATTTTAGATCGATGAAGGAGAAGAAGATGAATTTTGAAATTTTGAATATTTGCAATGATTTCTTAATGAATTTTCAATATATTTTCTTGTTGTCTTTTATGAAAACTTGCAATTGATTGCCTCTCTTTGATGATGTTAATTAATGAATTTTGGTGTATGGTATTAGTTGTCCATGTTTAGTATTTACAATTATAAAGGTGAAATTAGGTCAAAAATATGTAGAATTTTTGGGGTAAATCCCCCTTTACAGGGGATTTGTGCCCGGGTCAAACCCGGGCACAAATCCCGTGTAAAGGGAGCACGGTCCGAATTTTTGAAGAAAAAGGAAACAGTCTGATTTTGTCAGATTTGGCCTGGGCTGTTGCTTGGTAGGAAACTGGACACTCACCTAGGCAAGATTTTCTCCATTGCTTTTGAAATTTCAAGTTGGGCGGTCGCCTAGTTATACAAGCTTCCAAATTTTGTGTTTTGGTCTCCGAATTCAATTCTAGATTCTTTTAACATTTTTTTCTAGCAATTTCGGTCCTTTAACTTCTAATTGCATCCAATTGAAGCTGTAATTTTTTCAATCTTTATTTTGTGGTCTGAATCACGTATTGAAAATTTGAAATATTGTAATTTAGTCCCCATACTTTGGATTTCATCATTTTTTTATTTTTCTTTTATTTCTTCCATTCCACTTTCGATCATCGAATTTCACCTATTAAACAAAATATACCATAAATTAGGCTATATTTCAGTAAAAGAACTACGAAATGTCCCCAGTGACGAGGCTAGAAATTATCCTTTGAAACAAAACAAAGCAGTAATTTTTTTTTTAAAATACAGTAACAACGACCAGAATCTTTTTCGGTGATGTTATAATACGAGTTTGTTCTCCAAACCGCGTTTTTGTAGACATTAGACAACCCTTATGCATGAAAGGATGCGAAACTTCCCTATGATCATCAAAATTTTAAACTTCCTGCAAACGAACGGCTACGCTCACTCAAGTAAATAGAAGCTCGGCCACCTCTTTAAAATCGAGTTTATATTCTAATGCCGAGCTGTCAAATAACGTCGTAATCCCGGGCCATCTTTCTTTAGGATATGAACAGACTCGATAATAGCATGACAGTTTCAATTTTGTGCCATTTAACGAATTTCTGAAAATTATTGTGGAAACCCAAATTCCAAGTAGTATGAACTAAGAATTTCTCTAGATGGTGAAATGTTGATTTTTGACACCCTAAATTTGAGAATTCTATTCGTCTTTTAGTAGTGATAGGTAATTGATAGTGATTGACGTTATTGAAATTTGTGATTCGATGTATGTTTAAAATTCTACTCGATAACACATAGGAAATAAGAAGAAAGTGTAATTAAAATACCACAAATTTACGGTCATTTTCTCAATTTATTTATTTATTATTTTGATTTTTTTAATAATAAGGTATAAATTCGCAAACATAAATTAGAACAAATAAACAATTTTTATGCCGCTCGAAGATGTAATCTTACAACTCTCCTAGAAAAATAAAGAAAGCGTTTCGCTTTCACATGACGCAAATTTCTCAAAAATTATCGTGAAAATCCTTAATTCAAGTAGTAAAATTTGACGAAAATATCTTACAATTTTTACTATCTCTCCATAATAGTAAATAATCAGAAAAAGAAGGGATAATTTTTTTTTTAAAAAAAAAATGAAGAATTTTTGTTGATTTTAATAAACATTTTTATGCCACATTAAAATATATTTTTACGAATCTACAAGTAAAAAAAAAAAAAAGGGAATCAAACACGTCTTTGTAGTGTGACATTGAACATTCAAACTCCCAAAAGAATAAGGTACGCAGACATGCCAATCTGTTGTTTGACATTTTCCTACAGGAAAAGCCCCTTGATTCCTAGACAAACAGCACGGTCCTTTTCTTACTCCTTTTCTTACATGATTATTGTTGGAGATATTACTCCGATAGTGTGTATATTATATTCAAATCAATATGTATCGTTTTATACTCATGAAATCGAAATTGAATTCGACTTACAAAAATAGAATTTGAGAAGACAATCAATAATCATCAAAGTTGAATACGTATCGACGGATTCAATCTGTTTTATTCTTTATTTCAAACATTGCATGA
>CAIGRQ010047133.1:0-13491 GCA_903798375.1 Fraxinus sp. D2006-0159
GGTTCGTAGATCGGTAACGTAGTGCAACGTGGACCGATAACCGATTGTATCCTGGGAATCGAACACCGAATCAAACCTCGTGCACCCCGGTGAGGCGGCGAATTCGATTTAAGGAAACCGTGTAAACACGGGCCTTCGGTTTGATATTCTTTGATTCTCCATTATTATTATCCTACAGTATTTCGCAAGAAAAATCCCAACAATATGTTCAATCCATGAAATAATTTTGTGAATTATTGTTATCAACAAACAATAGTATCGAAAATCGATGATTTCTTCTGATTTAATAATGAACTTAGTCGTGGCCTTGTAAGAATTATTTAGTGGACTTAGACGAGATGTTATAAAGCATTTTACCAAGTTTTAGGATGCTATTTGTTTGTTTCTTTATATGAACTATATGTACAGAATCTAGGATGGTGATGCAGTCAGAAAGCATGTGAAATAAGAAATACAAATTCAATCTCGTTGATTCACGTTGAATACTGAGATGAATTCATCAATTGGAATAAACTCCCATCAATTTCATTATTTTTTTATCCTTCACGGGACGGGTTCGGGGTGGGGCACCCCCTCCCCCACCCCGACAACCCATCGGAGCGGAGTAAGACGGGACGGGACGGGCCGAATTTTTTTGCCATCACTATCAGGACATGTGATAACATGAGGTTGTGTGTGTGTGAGGGTGGGGGTGGGGGTGGGGTGAGGGGGTTGAACAATTTGTCATCCATGACAAAATCCTATCCCTATAGATTTCGGATTTACCCTTTCATTTAACTATCTCTTTCGTTAGCCCACTGCTAAAAAATTGACACTTCTAAATTAACTTCTTACTATTTGCTAGCAAGAATAAATGTGGTAATGTTTCAATTTTTTAGTGGTGTGATCTACAAATAGGATTTTGAACCGGCTTTCCTCCCACATTATTTTCAAATTCCAAGAAAATATGCTTTTTAAATTGAAAAGCGTAGAAATAATTGTCTACACATAAATCACCTGACACGAATTTAGCTTGTGGGGAAGTAACGTGATTTGTGTATAGACTTTAGACAATAAAACTAGATAACATAAGTAGTACAGATAAATAGAGACAAACGACGTGACAATTAACAGAGATAGCAGATTTCAACTTGTACCTATATATTTTGACATGGAAAAACCAGAAATTTTAGCAACATATATCTAGTCAAAAAACAATGGTATGAAGTTGTTTTCTGCATAAATTCACCTTCCAAGCAATGCATTTGAGTCTATTAAGGTATTGAGGAGTAGAAATTACGATGGAGGAACTGCTGAATCATTTTTAAGGGGTTCAATGATTTCGAGCAGTTCATTACAGAGACCAGCAAAGACAACAGCATCCGTTTCAATAGGTTTAAACTTGATAAGCGCTGCAGGAACCAAATCCTCATCTTCGAGTGTCACATTTCGTCCTCCTGGTGCAGAAAAATGTGGGATCACCCGGCGTTTTATTAAAACCGGATGTAGCAGCTCGAACTCTAAGCTTGGCTCTTTCAATGCAGAGCTTACAAACTAACATCAAGAAAACAAATTCAACAATCAGCATTACAGGAGAGAAAGCAAGTTATCCTGTAAAATTAATTATATGTTACGATAATTCAAATTAGGATAACTATATTGGATGTATATGCATTTTCAATTCTGTGTTTTGCCTAAAATAAAATATTAAATAGGAAGGGAATACAAAATTAAGTTCTAATGCTTGGAATATAATGTTTCGGCTGCTATAATCAGAAGTGAAATTTGAGTCGTGTCTGAACAATTGGTTCATTATACATCCACAAAAGGAAAAGTTACTTCTGAAAATGCACAAAAGAATTTAGGTAATCCAAAAATTATAGAATTTTAACATGAATTACAAGATGCAACACCATAAATCCCATTCACCTATGAAGTCAATGAATATCCCTGAAACATTCTCTGAGTTCAACATAAAAAACAAAGAAAAATTACCATGATGCAATGGAAAAGCCCAGATGAAGTATTCTTCATGGCTTATGACAATCCCCCCTACATACCATAACTGAACTCTCGCATTACAATATTACAATCAATTGAATCACTTGATTTAAAAGCTTAAGTTGTTAGATATGACAAAATTTATGTCATTTAAATATTATCTTCAACATACTCCCACACATGTAGGTGGGATTTACTTTTTTTCCAATTAAAGCCTAACACGTGGATAATTCATTTAAATAGGCAATGCCAAGACTTGAATATAGGATTGCCTGCAGTGATACCAGGTTGAATCGTTTGATCTAAAAGCTTAAGGTGTTAGATAGAGCCAAATTTATATCTTTTAAATATTATTTTCAACACACTCCAATTTAGATGATGGGAAAATTTAGTATAATAGCAATGTTAATGAAACCAGACTTGGTATTTAAAGGCTAGGAGAGACGGACATACTAATGGTGGATCTGCTTGACAATTCAATATGGCCTCATTGGGGAACTCCAGGAGGAAAGTGAATCTGAGAGTGATTTATGCTTTGACAGTGCATTGTGTTTAAGTTCATATGCATGGTGAGGGAGCTAGGAAAAGAGAAAAGGTCATGCTATGTCAATTATTATTAAGATAAAAGTTCATCAGATCTGCAGAATTGGGCTGCCTCTCAACCCCTAACTTCTAGAAAATTCCTCAAGTTTGACAACTTTATCAATTGTCTATATGAAAGTTTTTTACTACCCTATTCCTCACCCATGAATAGACAAGTAGATAGTAACATTTGGAGAAAAATGAGAACATCAATAAACAGTGTAATAAAGTAAACCCGTTTCATTTCTAATTGAATCAGACCTCAAAAAAAAAAAAAAAAAATTTAAAATAAATTAAAATAAATAATAATAATAATAATAAATAAATAAATAAAATCTAATTGAATTCCATTTAGGGGTTAATTTCATTTGCCGTAAGCACACTTTCGTTCTAGTTCAATCATGTAACTGTAGTTTTATTTTATTCGGGTAACCTCACTTTAATTTGATTTCACTCGGATAATTATGCTTTAATTTGACTTCATTCAAGGTAATTTTGTCTAATCCCATAAATGATTATCGATGACGTGGCAATCAATAAATGATTGTTATCACACGTAATCGTTAGTTGCTGAAGTAAAATAAGTACAACTTCATTAAAATAAATGACCGAAATAATTTATTGAATGCAATGTCGTAGATTTTCGTCAATGAAAGCGATTGAATTAGACGAAGTTAACAGATTGAAATCAAATTAAAGTGTAGTTATCTGATTGAACAAAATTTAAATATAATTACCTGATTAAAATAAAGTGAAACTAAAACTACCGAGGATGGAATTTACTCTAATTTAATAGTCAAATCCCAATAAAAAGAATATGCTAACGAATTGCATTGTATTGTGAAATATTGCAACAGTCTGCTGAATTTAGGAGTCAAATTTTCTGGAAGTACTCAACTATTGCCGTGAAATATTGCAACAAGCATGGTTTAGGGACGACAATAATGTTCATATATTACATATATTTGAACACATAGTTGCATATGATATTACGATTCCCTGTTGATACATTTAATTTACTTGTATATCTATTAACTATGAAGTTCCTAATATAGTTTAATCGCATATCCCATTCACAGGACTCATCTACAAGCTGCGAATATATTCTCTAGATGGTCGAACCATGTTCCCATTTGAGTTAGCATATTTCTAAGAGAATGACTACACCAAATTCCTCACCCCCCACCCCCACTACCACCATCTAAAATGATTTTAATTACTATTTGTGCTAGATATAATTAATAGGGGTGAGGTAGATAGTTCAAGGAATAAAAATGTATCTCTACTTAATTGGGCAATGGCCTACTACTCTCTAGAATGTTTTAATTACTATTCCAAAAAAAAAAAAAAAAAAAAAAAAAAACACATACACACACGTGTTGGAAAACACAATACAAATTTCTAAAATTCCAGGCTTCCAGTCGCCAGTAAAATTAGAAAACCATGTTAAGAAAAACAATTGAAATTCCAGGGCCAAGAAAATAGTTCTCCGAACTCTTTAGAGACTCAATAAGAAAGAACTGTAAGGAGATATTTTCACACCTATGATTATAATTATCATATTCCCCAGGCCCAGGTCAACCCATAAGTTGACACCCTGCAGAATGCTTCAAAAAATTCAAAGCCCTCTAAATTTTGAAACCATCACCGACAAGACAGCCCTGGAACCATGATATAAAGTGACTCACTATACACACTGAAAGCCTATTTAAGACTTAGTGAATGGTCCTCATTGAGGCTAAAAATTTCAGATTCGATGAACGAACCACTCGAGGATGATCCTTGCCAGTTTTATGGTGCTTCGCAGATTATGGTTGGTCAGATTTAATGGAATTGTATGTCAGGTAATGGTGGTGATGGTTTGACAGTGAAGAAGCAGAGAAAAAATAAGAATTACTAGCCACTTGATGTAGTGAGTGAAAATTTTGATCTTCCAGTTTCTCAAATTTACACCAAACCAGTTTCATATAGGTCATGTGGGATACTGAAACAATATTATTTCCATGATTATGAGAGTATTAACGTCAAAAGTTAATCAAACAACTAACCTCATATAAAGCACCAGTAGGCTCTGTTGGAGAAAAGATGCCTTGAAGCACCACCCCGTCAGGAAACTGTACCCTGATAACTGTTCTATTGTACCTCTTTTTAGCAGCTTTAGCCTGCTTTTCTCTGTATGATTTAGGAATTAAAAGCTTGGACTCTTCAATCTTCTTCTTCCTCGTATCTGCCTCTCTTCTTAATTCTTCAGCGGAAAGGTTGTAGAAAGAATGAGGAAGCTCAATTTTTGCCGCTACACTTTCATGGACCGAAAAGAAGACCCGTGTCTAATAGGATGAGAAAATAAGGTATAGTCAGGACTCAAGCAGAAGCAAATGTTGGGAACTAAGATAAACATGAGTCCAAGGGAAAGAATGAGGCACAGTTATACAATTATATTTTAATTTAAATAAAAACAGAAAAGGTAGCAAAGGAATATGGTAGAATCTAAAACACATTAGTAGAAAATTAAGCAAATATGATATATTTGATTAGTACTAGAAAGATATGCAGGACAGTTGAGTCCAAATAAATCATAAATCTAAGGTTTCAACTGAGGACAGAAAACTACAACTCAAAAGTCAAGGAATGGATATTGTAATATGCTGTTTCCCACTGAAACATGAAACCAAGACCTGATTCAAATTAGCACTAGGAGATAACATCAATTTATGTCAACACTAAAACAGAAAACTTATCATATTCTTTCTGCTCTTAATGTGACAAAATAGAATGGAATTAACATAACAAATTCTACCAGACGAGACTTTAAGTTCATATTATGGAGCTTGATTTGCAAACTCACATACCATGAACACAACATTATTAAAACCACAGTTTAATCTCAAATGAAAGTTGAGATACAAAAACAACACAAATGACTTTTCCATGTCCTGAAAATTTTTTTTTTTTTTTTTGAAAACATCTAACTGCCAACTACATCCGCGATGTCTAACTTCAACCTCATAGATTAGAACTGGAAGTAACACAGTTCCTTACCAGGATACACTGCAATTTCACTTTTAATGAGATTTAATTTATCACTCATCAGGTATTAACTCTGCCTACGTTTATCCAAACATCAAAGCCAGTTCCAAGCACACATAAAGGAGTATGATTGTGGTAGGTTCACCATAATCGTAAAACTTTGTAGCACCTTATGACATGAATAACTCTAGATATTGTGGCCGGCATTTCTCAAATTTATACTGCTATGCTTGAATGACTTATTTTGAAAAGTATTTCCTTTCGGGTTGTTACATTCTCCATGAGACATCTAAAGATGGAAGGTGAATCAACTAATGTATGACGAGGGAGTATAAATTAGGCTGCTTCATTATTTGTTTTCTCTTCGTCCTCCTTTAAAGCTGATTTTCTGTTGAATAACATGCATGCATATAAGACTTGAAACCTAACAAACTCTATCTCACACCCAATTACATCTTGATACAAATGAAAATAGAATTTTTGACAAAAAAAGAGAGCTCGATGTTGGCTTTCTGGTTCATACGTTAAAGACTCTACTCCTTCCTCATTTGCTTGAGCTCTCTCTCTGCACATTTTTATTTTGGCCATTTAGGGTGTGTTTGAGCCACATTATTTTGGAAGAATGTATTATGGAATAGTAGATTGATGGAGAATGTGTGGTTGAAAAAGAAGGAAAAATTATTGATATGATGGAAAATATTATTTTATTGACGAATGTGTGGTTGAAACTATATTTCACAATTAGTGTTTCCTCGAGTTAATTATTGGATTTTTTTTTTTTCATTTTACTAATCACAATAAAGTAAAATACGAAATACATATAGAAGGAAAAATTATTGATATGACGGAAAATATTATTTTATTGAAGAATGTGTGGTTGAAAATGAGAAGAATAATGAAAATGAAAATTTTAATGTGTACCAAACAAGGGCTTAATCAATATTACAGTATGGCAAGTGAAAAAAACAGTATAGAACCAAATAGCACAATATTTGTTCCATCATTGGGTATGTTTAGAGTCTTTAGACCATCAATGTGTATATTAGTAAGTTGAACATTTGGGTTCTCCACTTAGAAACATATCCATTCCTTGATAAAGTATCCCTCATATTATCAAGCCTTGAATCCAGGTCCATAATGTATTCTCTAATTTATTTATGACTAATGCATCAGTCATTAGTCCTGCAACCTCTTGTTCCAGATAGTGGTGATAGGCCTTACAACTTGGTATTCAATCAGAACTTTCTTTTGATAAAGTAGTTGCATAAAAACTTATAAAAATATCCATGAAATTTCCATTTAGAAAAAGTAGAAAATAGAGTTTAACACCTTCCTACAGCAGAGAGGTGTGCTTTATAGGATGTTCCAACTTTTCCCATTATAAAAAGAAAGAAGTACAAAAATAAGAGAGATTTCAAAAATTGACAGAGCATGCAATCCTTTTTTATGTCCTGTTTCATCCTCAGCAAGTTGTTTGGAATCTACTACTGTGTACGTACATGCCATCAAAAATTTAAGGTTCTTGCACCACATTTAGACAACTGACAGAGCAATTAGACCTGCTATTCATGTGGGTCCGTTTCCAGAGTACAGTCTGCAACTCAAATTAAAGCTACGAAACAAGTAGTTGGACGCCCAAATGAGAACATGTTATCAGGAAAGATGAAAGCAGCTATGGAGAATGAAAAGGGGCATTCAATCTCATATCCAAGGGTGATCCACGAGCCTACCCTGCTATTCCTTATATCAATCTTCTTGTTTGTACTTACAAAATGATCAATATCTAGTTTTGCATATCTAGGGGCCATGAAAAAGTTCTTTTAGGTTGTCGCACACCATGTACTATAATCCTATTATCCAATACATGCATCAGAGTAGCAATAGATGATCAAATGTCTGAATGCTATCTATGTGATTCTTGACTTGGCCAAACTCAGTCGTCAGCATGACCAATGGACAAATAATATATTACCATCAAACTTCATTTTTTCAAAAAGATTTACATTCTAGTTTCACAGTCAGCATTTCCTAGCGAAGATCCAGGTGAATGCAGAAAACAAATCAATCTCTGAATTGTATGACTACAAATCATTAATTACTTATTGCTGCATAAATTGGGCCTTGGGGAAGAGAATGAGACACAATTTTGGTTATGATAATTTATTTATGACTTTGATTTTGCTTCACAGTTCATTCAACTTACTCTACTTTACAAGGCACACAGCAATTACTATGACTTTGATATTTTTTTTTTAAATCACTCGACCTGATTAACATCCTAAATTTTTAGCTAAAAAATACAGACAAGACCACTATTTTTGAAATAATACCTCATATAAAGCATGTGTCGTTTACATAAAACATAACACAATGTAAAAAAAAGAAAGAAAACGATACAAAATAAAACACAACATTATCAGTGGAGATGAAAAAACTGTATACCTGTCTATCAACCTTCTTTGGCTCAGCTGGTTCCTCTGGATTAGCTAGAGCTGCAGATGGGGGTTCCTTAACCTTATTCGGCTCCAATAACAAAATGACATTCTTCACCAAACCAAGTTGTTCCTCTGATGGCACATCCATCACAAGCCACATCTCCCCAGCTTCCTCTTTCAAGTCAAAGCTCATGAATTCAAATAACTCCACTCCTCCCAGAACATCTCCAATCGCATCCTTTATCTTGGGATTCCCCATCCGAATCTTCCTAAACTTTGTATTCTCGGGCTCCTTCACGATATTCCTCAAAAGCCTTAGTACTACATCTAGTGATCCCCCAGACAGATTCCCTGATAAATATGTAGTAACAAAAGCTTCCACTTCATTCTTACCATCCTCAATTTCTTTTTCACCATCCTTAAAATCACATGATTTCGAATTATCCAAACAAGTATCAACATGAGAAGACACCTCCTCTTCAGAGCCATAGCCTTTACCACAAACTGGACACTCGAACACTTTCAAAGCATAACCATTGGGATTCCTTTTCCCAGAGGTGATCAATGAATTAAATGGGTCAAACCCATTTTCAGACTTCTCATTCCTATCTGAATCAACCCGAATTGCGGGTTTCTTATCCTCAATTTTCTGTTCAGAACTATTACTCCATTTTTGAGTTGCAGGCTTCGAATTTGATGACGAAGATTGATTTTGCTTTGGAGTACCCGAAGATTGGGAGGGTCTGGTTGCATTGAAGTTTTCAGGGCCTGACGAAGGAGAAGAAGAGCCCAAGACTCTACCTTGGCCACTGAATTTGCCTGAAGAAGACGATGAAAATGGGTTGTTGACTTTCTTCATTAACCCCTTCATTTTATCTTTCATCTCATCCATTTTCTTCCTATTTCAATGAAATACAAACCAAAAACGAATAAAAGAAATCCGAACACCTCAAAAACAAAAACAAGAACGAATTTACGAAACGGAATATGAATGAATAGATATATCTGTTTCAACAAGAGATGTGAAAGAATGGGATTTTATAGGTACCACGGAAAAATGAAACTTAAGCTGAATATAAATATAAGATTTCTTCTTGTATCTGTGAAGTAAAACAAGGTTCGAAGAGACCAAGAAAATATGAGCTGAGAAATCAATGTAGGGGTCGGTTTTAGGGTTAAATCGACCAATAACCCTCAATTTTATACTTCAAGCTTGTGTTTGGCCCATTATTATTATTTTTTTAAAATTTTCTTTTCTCAATTATAACAACACATTCTTCAATAAAATAATATTACACATAAATTTAAAAATTTTTATTACTTTTCAACCACACGTCCTTCTATTAATCACTAATTCAAAATTTATAATACACCCAAAATGAGTGTCAAGCGCATGCTTAGTACCACTATGATCATCCAAAATAAATAAATAAAACAAAAAAAAATAAAACCTATTTTTAAAAAATAAAATAAAATAACTTATTATAAAAAAGTGTCACTTAAAAAGTAAAATAGAATAAAATAAAAAACTTATTTTAAAAAACATTATTTAGAAAATAAAATAAAAAGTTATATAAAAAAGTTTTTAAATTAAAATAAAAACTTATTTAAAAAAAACATCACTTAGAAAAATAAAAACTTATTTAAATTTTTTTTTATTTTTGTCTTTTAAAATTTATTTTATATATAATGTAAAGTTACCATTTTACACCTTTTAAAATTAGTGAAAATAGCGAAAAGAATTTGAATGGTCATGATGAAACATTATATGTTATTGAGTGATTATGGTGAAATAAAATCAAATTAAATGACTATGGTGATACTAAATATAAAGTCGAACGATCATAGTGAAATAAAACCAAATTGGGTAGCTATGATGATTGATGACACTAAAATCAAATTAGATGACTATGGTGATAGTAAATATAAAGTCGAACGATCATAGTGAAATAAAATCAAATTGAGTAGTTATGATGACACTAAGATCCTGTTTGGTACAGATTAAAATTAGACATTAATCTAAGTCAAAGTTAAAAAATTAATATCAACCACATATTTCTTGGTTTCCACGACTTTTCAACCACACATTTCAAATATTTTTTTTTTTTTATCACAATCTACTAAGAATCTAATTTTAATCTAAAAAAAACACCCTCTAAATATAAAGTTAGGTGTTCGAATTTAACCCTAATATTGAGCAAATGGTTATTGAGTAATTTGTTGAATTTTATTTTTACTTTCTCTGGGTTATTAAAAAAAGTGAAAATGGAATTAGAGGTAGTAGTTTTGTGTTTTGTTAAGTCCCGTTAGTGAAAATTAGAACATAAAATTTAATCTAAATTAAAGTTAATAATTAATTTTAATCACATATTTCATGAAATTCCTAACTTTTTAATCGTATATTTTATCGACTTTTATCAAAAAAAAATTATTTAAATCTCCACCAAATACTTTTAATCTAAATTAAAGTTAATAATTAATTTTAATCACATATTTCGTGAAATTCCTAACTTTTTAATCATATATTTTATCGACTTTTATAAAAAAAAAATTATTTAAATCTCCACCAAATACTTAAAATTAATCTTTGACTTTTTAAAAAAAAAAAAATTATATGCATTCAAAAAGGAACTCAAACAAAGCTAAATATAAATACAAACGTTCATCAATTTACCAAAATTAATTAATTAGTACAATGAATAAGTAAAAAGCATATATAATTACACAATTTATTATGTTAAAACCAGTGTTCTAAATAGCGCGCCTTGGTGCGATGTGTGACCTGGCGCCTTATTTGGCGGTCAACGCACCTTATTTAGTTTTGACTGGCAGCTAATGTGCGCCTAGGCGCAATTATACGCGTTTTTTAATTTATTTTTAATTTTTAATATATCTTTTTTTCAATTCTTTGAAATTAAAATTTATTAAAGGCTAATTTCTTCAATTTACCCTAATTTAAAACAACCACTGAAATCAAAAAAATTCTCTCCATTAAGGAGTTCGATAATATTTAAGTTCTTATACTATTTATTTACTATTTTGTATTTAAATTTAAAACTTACCTTTTTTGTTGGAAACTTTGAAAAAATGTATAAAGTTTATATAAATCTGTTTTAAATGTTTAGTAAGTATTATTTTTAATTATTAAATGATTTTTTGACTGATTAAAAAATAAAATAATATTAAAATAAGAAAACGTTTTTTTATTTATAAGCCTCGCCTAATGTCGCCTAACCCTTAGCTTGGCCTACACGCATTGCCACGCATTATGCCTTTAGAACGTTGGTTAAAACTTAAAATAGATTAAAGACACAAATGGATTTAAACAAATAAAGCAAAACACAGAGAATAATATTTTGGATTTGTTCAACGAGCGTAGCTCATCTTCTTGCTTTGAATTGTTGAACTCACATTTAAAGATGGAAATCATCTTTTTCCGTAACCTCTCGGTCCTCTCCTCACGATCACAAAAGATGGTTTCAAACACTCAGAAATTTTCGTCGATTAGATTTATTCTTTATATTTTCGTCTCTTTCATACTGTTCATATCAATCTTTGAGTCAAATTTTATGTTGTCATTCAGTTTCGTTTCATTAAAATTTGTCAATTCGATTGACTGAAAACTCCGCGTGACATTTATAAAACCTAATTTCGTTGATGTTTCTTCTTTGTGAATGAGAGAATTAAAGCGGGCTATTGATTAAAGTTCAAAAACAAAAGAAAAAGAATCCGAAATTGCCGAAGATATAACATTTTTAAATGAATCTAGCTCGCAAAAATCTTTATTGATCATTATTCGTGAAAGAACACGAAGAAAAAAACAAGATTCTTTTGCACACAATCTACACCTTAAAAAATTTTCATTACGCACAGATTTCATTTATACTTCGTGTGATCTCTATCATAGATGGTCTTCTATCAGGATGCTGTGCTGTGCAAGAAATGGCGAGCTTCAAAACTCGTACCATTTGATCCTCAAAGTAGTCGAACCTAATTAACTCAGGATCAAACACTTCAATTATCCACTTTTCTTGCCCAACAGATTGAACCCAACTCGGCAAATTAATCCCATCCTCCATCAAAACACTATCTGGTTCCTTACCGGTCAGCAATTCCAAAAGAAGGGTGCCAAAACTGTATACATCGGCTTTCTTTGAAATCTTGCGTATGTCTGTCACTTCAGGTGCCTGGTAACCATTCAGATGGGGAAAAGTTATGTTTGAAACGAGCCGTGTTAGGCCGAATTCAGTAGGGCAAGCGTCGTAGTATTCTGTGAGCAGAATGTTGGATGATTTGATATTTCCATGTGTAGTATCAGGGTCGAGTGAGTGGAGATACTGGATGCCGTTGGCAACATCGATTGCAATTTTGCTTCTGATTTCCCAATTCAACGATCGCCTGTTGTCTCCTGTTGATTATGATATTATGATTCAGTATGGAGAAAACGAGTTTGATGTAATATTAGTTTATCAAGAATAAGAACAGGGCAGCAGCATCATATCAAAAACAAGAACCTGGAAAATTGACACTGTTCCCTGAAGATATATAATAAGACTAGACCAAAAGATTAGACATGCCATCGAGTCATTGACAAAGTATCAGGAACTACGTCTAAACATATACATAAACTCGTGCCTACATCAAATTCCTCTAGCCAAAAGTCTCCGGTAAGATAGTTTATACAGTAAAAAATGCGTCGGATCTTTTATACATAATGCCCAATAAGCAAAACATAAATGTATAGCTATAGCATCTCCATACACTATTTAGGCACTGATAGCAAGAGCACGAGCACCACTCAAGCTTGATATTGGTGATGTCGATTTTCAGTTGACATAAAAAATGTTTCGAGGAGGCAAATATTTGAAAGAAAAATAGCTAAGAAAAAGAAGAACAGAGCATATAACTAAGGAAAAGAAGAGAAGACAGAGAATCTCACCATGCAGAACCATAGACAAGCTTCTAGGCATTGGCTCAAAAATAAGCAGCTTTTCTTCTGTTCCATAAAAGTATCCTCTAAGAGGCACCAAATTCTCATGGATAAGTGAACCCAAATGTTCAATTGCTGTCTTAAACTCTTTCTCAGAAAGACAAACATTTTTTAACCTCTTAACAATTACCTGAACCCCACTTTCTAGATATGCCTTGTATGTGGTTCCAACTCTCCCTTTCCCTAATACCTCAGCAGAAGCCCTCAATAACTCTTCCAATCTGAACATTTCTATATCTTCCCCGAGAAGCACCAAACCATCATTCCCACCTTGCACAACTACCTTTCCCACTCTCCTTTTGGAAGCAAAACTATTGCTGAATTGCTGGTCTTCTGCTGCTGTAATGATAGATACAGGACTTGGAAATCCTATATCCGATAGCTTCACCGGAGAAGGAGGCATTGGTGAATTTGAGACATGCTGGAGAATTTTCGGGCTTCTATATCTTCTCCATATAATGAACATAATTACAAGAA
>CAIGRQ010047140.1:0-18350 GCA_903798375.1 Fraxinus sp. D2006-0159
CGCTAGTCATTTTCGCCTTCCTTTGGTGAGACATACTATCTATAAATATTTTTCTTTTTTATTTAGGGCGTGTTTGGTAGAGATTAAAATCGGATTAAAATTGAAAAATTAATCGTTTTTGTTGATTTTTATTAGATGAGTAGGACCCAATAACGGCTATATTTTTAATTTTAATTGAATTTTAAGCACTACCGAACATGCACTAAAAGAGATAATGGCAGAGCATACTCAGGTAACTACTCCAGTATCTGATTAATATACCTTATTAAAAAGTAATATTAGAATTTTGCGTATCAGTGTCTACAATTAATTAAAAAGTAATATTATAATTTTATCGAACTGACAAGTAACGGTCCCTATTGGGGGACCCTATATCATCATTTTCACCATTTTTAACGAAAAATGATCAATATACCATTCTATTTAAATAAACAAAAAAAGAGAAGAAAAACAAAGTACAAATTAAAATCTTACTCCTGAACTTTTTTAAAAAGTACAAATGAATCCAAATAAATATAATTTTGCTCTCTAATTTTTGGGCGATTTTTGCCCTATAGCCGCCGTTTAATTTGTTTTTTTATTTTTCTTCTCTTTCTTTTATTTTATTTAAATAGAAGGGTATATTGGTCACTTTTCGTTAAAAAATGGTAAAAATGATGTTTTTCGCAATGAAACGTAGAGACGTTTTATGCTATGAAGCAGGTTTTCCACAAAGAAAAATTGAAATAAGGACGAAAATGCGAAAAAATGAAACGTAATGACGTTTTGTGCTATTAAGCCTTTTCGTATGTGTGATTGCCATGTTCCTAATATTTTTATTTGTAGCACTCATATCCACAACTTTGTTACACCGTGAGCATCTCCATTTAACGACAAATGTATATTAAGATGATAAATGTCCATGTGACATATACTTGATGTAATCGGCAGCATTGCCATTTACGATTTCTACATATACGTGTGCCCCATTATCAATGTCGAGCCTTCCGTCTGAATCGAAATCTACGTTGCCTGGGGAGAATAACTCACATAGTGCACCAAGCAGCACTACTTGTGAATTGTGTGAAATGCACGAGACTAGCCAGGTCAATTATTCTCCTCGCTCTCTCCTCTTTCCCATTTTACGAAGACAAGTGTTCGTGATATGTATTAAGTACCTGTGTGACAGCTTCTGATAAAAGTTTTAACAGATTTTGATAAAAGTTGATAAAATTATAGGTTCCACGAATGTGACGTTAAAATTGAAGTTTAACCAGTTGAAAAGTTGATAAAACTTGTGTTCGCAAAAGAGCTATCG
Source organism: Fraxinus sp. D2006-0159 (assembly GCA_903798375.1). NCBI lineage: Eukaryota > Viridiplantae > Streptophyta > Magnoliopsida > Lamiales > Oleaceae > Fraxinus > Fraxinus sp. D2006-0159. The sequence goes on from CAIGRQ010047140.1 coordinate 1,298, forward strand.
TCCACATAGATCTTAAAGCTCTCCATGTACATTCTTAACTTAGGATAATCGTGTAGTGGATTCACATATCTTAGTGTAGGTAAATAGTACTTTTTCCATCTATTTCAAGTTAATAATATTTTCAAAAAGTTCCTTTTATGTTATATGATGTTCATTGGTTAATAGAACGAACTAAACTAATTTCTGAACAACTATATAAAAATTGAAATTGAATATCTCCAGTTATCTAAGTTAAGAGGTTCAACTACAATAGTGTTACCAAGTCAGGTTGTACTATTAGAAGTCAAGTCACCTCAAGTCAGTAGTGGATCGAGCAACTCTAAATCTATCGAATAATTGTCCTTTTTCTTCGTTCTTCATTTTTTCCTTTACATTTCCTTCCTTTCCATTGAACTTGCTTCATATCATGAAATTTTAATGGTGACTAGAATATGAATGGTTGCAGGTGTGGCAATGCAAACTCAAAGTCCAATGACTTGGGTTTATGAAACTCGAAGACGAGACAAAACTCTCAAGGTTTCACTATATTTGATGCATTTTCATAGCTAATGTCATATAACTATTACTTCTTTTTTTTTTTTTTTATAACTGTGAATGTCTGAGTCAGCTTGCTCAAACCTCGACTAATTTCATGGGGTCCTGAAGTTTACGGCCGAGCACTCACCTTAGTGCCCTGAGGGGACTCGAACTGGTGACGATTGAAGAGCAAATTCAAGACCTGACCCATTAAACAATCCCTCAGGATTTGTCATATAACTATTACTAAAGAGGCGTTGATGTATTTCTCATAGCTGGACTGAAACTTTACCAAATTTAGTCTTGTAAATCTCAATACTCTATTTCAAGAATTGAAGCAAAAAGGTTTTTAACAGTGTTAGAACATTCATCACAATGTTTAGTCTGAAAACATCATTCTCCATCGATTCCTGAAGTCAAGATGGAAGAGTGGACGCTGTGCTATGGCTGCTATCTATTCCGCAGCTATTTTTGAATACCTAACTGCTCAAGTGTTGGAGTTGGCTGGTAACACGAGCTAGGAATGGAATATCACGTCGAGGCATTTTCATCTGCATTGTGATGAAGATCTCGACACACTTATCAAAGGAACCATAGCCTGTGTGGAGTAATCGCTCGCATACACAAGTCTCTCGTCAACAAATCCTCCCAAGTCGTAGTGTTTGTTTATATGAATTATGGTTTCAGCATCAATGTTTTCATATATTTGATAAACTATTATATATGATGAGTATGTTATGATGTGATCTGATCTGATCTAGTTGACAACTGAAGGGATTAAGTTTTCAGTTGAACAGCATTTTATCCTATATGGGTGGTTTCCAAAGTTCGTCCGACGTGCTCTTATGCTAATTTTTACAACCATATTAAGCAAAACGTGCCCACAAGTATTTGAAAGGTGTTTTGAGTGGCTGTAACTTGTAAGTCCAAAAGGCAAGGTTTAACTTGACCACAGTTAGGTTGTTATATGGCACTACTATGCCCTTGGACACGACATTAAGAGTCCGTTTGGCAAGGCTTTAGAAAAGTCAAAAATTGCTCTTGAAACTAGAAAGTTCCTTTTAAATATGTTTGGATAATTTTTTAGAAGTTTTGTCTAGCTAGAAGAGCTTTTAAATGAAACTCTTCTACAAGAAGCAGAAATCTTGCCAAATGAGCCATAAATACCAAAAGAATTGGCAGCATTATATCCATAGACGACTTAATTTCGCACTTGTATATCATCAAAATTGCTACAATATTCCCATTTTTTTTCCAGCTTCACTACTCAAAAAGTATGTAGCCTCTTTTCCCTACAGAAAGATATTCAACATTATGAAGGCAAACTATTGCAAGCACAAACACGACGAATCTAAATAAAAAGGTGACTGAATACTTCAAAAGGATATAGAAGACAAAAGGAATCCAAGAAAATGTGTGACAATGTAAATCAAAATAATCGAGACGATGAAATTGGAAAATTGGAACAAAATCCACAGCCAGGTAGTGAATAACCCAATAGACATTCTTCAATAAATACTAATTAAAAACTTACAGTGAGATCATTTAACAGACATCCAGCATCAAATATGATCCTAGGTCAAAACACACCCCTCAATTGAAAAAAGAATGACTACTGCCTATTGGAATGACAACAAATTTAATTCAGGTAACTGACTAACTTTCAAATGGGGAACTAGAAACTCCACGATTCAAGTGCATTTTGCATTCCGAAATGCTTAACAAAGCCAAATGCATGTCGAACAAACAAGATAACTAACTATTTGTTACTCGTAAATCAGACCAAAATGTGGCTACTGAAAAGGGAAAGCTCTGGCATGATGTATTAGATAGCTGAGACATTTGGAACCTCCACAGGGAATTGGTCAATCTCATCAATCCACGGGTTCTTCTCCTTTGCCGGATTTATGGTCCTAAGAGCTTTCCACACTGCACTATTACACTTGAACCCAGATCCAAAGGCAATTTGCCAGGTCCTGTCTCCCCTCTTAATCCTCCCTTTGGCTTCAGAATATGCCAATTCATACCAAAGAGAGCTGCTCGAGGTGTTGCCAAATCGATATAGAGTCATTCTAGAAGGCTCCATGTGCCAATCGGACAGCTGTAGATTTTTTTCCAATTCATCCAACACAGCTCTTCCACCAGCATGAATGCAAAAATGCTCGAAAGCTAATTTAAAATCTGGGATGTAAGGCTTGAGCTTCCTTTTAAACAGCTTTCTTGCAACCAAGGTAGCAAAGAAAAGCAACTGCTCGGACATGGGAAGCACGAGAGGACCCAAGGTTGTAATGTTCGTCTTCAAAGCATCACCGGCCACCGCCATCAAATCCTTCGACAGAGCAACTCCAACTTTCCCATTGGAATCCTCCATTTGTGTAACACAAGAAAAGCATTTATCATCAGCACCTTTGTTGGTTCTGACAGTATGCACCAATCTGTACTTGGATCGCCAACGGTCCGATCTTTTGTTAGATAGCAAAATTGCAGCCCCTCCCATTCGGAACAGGCAATTCGAAACAAGCATTGACCTTTCATTCCCAAAATACCAGTTCAGGGTAATATTTTCCATACTGATTACCAAAGCACAAGTATTGGGATGAACCTGTAGAAGACTTTTAGCAAGATCAATTGAGATCAAACCAGCACTACAACCCATTCCACCTAAATTGTAACTAATTATGTTTCCCCTCAATTTGTAATGGTTAATAACCATAGCAGATAAAGAAGGAGTGGGATTAAACAGGCTGCAATTCACAATCAAAATCCCGATGTCCTTTGGCTTCAGAGAAGTTTTTGCAAGAAGCTCATCGATGGCACCAAACATTACAGCTTCTGCCTCTTTTCTTGCTTCTGCCATGCACGGATTCGGTGGTACCCTTAATACAGCCTCAGGGAGATAAGTCGACTCACCAAGTCCCGATCTCTCAAGAATTTTCCTTTGAAACTCTAGACTTTCCTCAGTAAAACAATCTGCCAACCTTGACCTCTCCATGAAAATCTGCCTAGTGCATTTCCTATCATCGTCAGGCTTATAACATGAGAAATTCACAAGGTACACTGGGCGAGGACGCGTAAGGAAATACACAGTCAACAGAAAGACCAAGAGCGCCGAGCACACAATCACCGATATGAGGTTGAATCTAAGATGATCCCAAAGAACGTAGAGGTCTTGGAGCGAAAACGTGGAGATCTGGGCTGCGATGACAACCACGAGAGGGTATAAAAATAGGTACATTCCATGGCGAGGTTTGATAATGTGAAATTCGAAAAGGTAATGGCCATGGCGAGGTTTAATCAGTTTCGAAAAATCACCAAGATATGGCATATTTTTGAGGTTTTCTTGGTTTTTGCTTGGTGAGAGATCTGGGCTGCGATGACAACCACGAGAGGGGACAAAAATAGGTACATTCCATGGGTAATAAGGTAATGGTATCCAAGTTTCACATACTTCAATTTTACAGATTGTTTGAAATCGGGAAGCATTCGCGAAGATGTTGAGGGGATCAAGGGTGTATTTGCATTTGATTTACTCATCTTTGTTTCAACTTTTCTTCAATTTTCTGGAAAATAAATATTAAGAACGGTTCAGAAAAACAAAATTAATTTTAAATGTACATAAATAACTAACCATAAATACAATAGTAAAAATAAAAAATTTACTGTTAAAAATTTGAACTTGTGCTGGAGATCTATATAATCTAACAAGAAAGAACATCCCACAAATTGCCTGATTTATCTAAATATAAGATCAGATTCAAATTATTTACTGAGCAAATATACCTATTTTTGCAGAAAATTTGAAAATGCAGCTTAAATATTAAAGAAAGTCCATGCAAATTAAAGATCAAAACTCAACAAATAAAAAAAACCAATCCAAAGAATCATAATAGAAAAACAATAAGCAAGATTCTAAAAGGAACCCAATAATTATAAGAACAACCCAGATCAATAATCAAACCAACAAGCATGAATTCAAAAATAAAAAAAATAAAAAAATATCGAAACCCGGATCAGAATCATACCTCTGACTTTCACCCTCGTGATGATGAAACTATTTCGGAGCCACCAATGTATTTGTGCACAATGGGAGGTAATGGAAAAATGAGAGAAGGGGAATGGGATACTGGGATAGGTTCAGATTGGTGATTTGTGTTTGAATTAATAATAATCATCAAAAGCCGCTAGTGTCGACAATGAAATTCATTGGATGCCTACTGTGACTGAGTTGTACACATTTGTTGTGGGACCTACAGAAAGAATAAATAAGTTAAAAATAATTAATTAACTTCATAAATAATAATCAAATGTCCGGATTCTACAATTGTCAAGAATGTTCGTAACATAGCATTACACATAACAAGTGTTGTTGAACTGGTCGTTGGATCGAATTAACGAGTTTAATTCAATTCTGATAACGTTGATTTTTTCATAGAAAGTCTTTGGTGTCACTATCTGAAAAAAATATCATTTACGAATATGATCCCAACGTGGTAGGTCACGATTGTGTAGGGGAATGGCTTTTCCAATCCGTCGACAACAATCGACGTGATAATTGATTTTTATTTCTCAACTTTTTAGTTTAGATTTTGTTTAACACGACTTATTTTTAAAAAAAAAATTATAAACTCATTTTTAACTAAATATTCTCTATATTCTCCTAATAAATTAATTTTAGAGTTCATTTAATTACAAAGGTGGAAAATAAGTTGAAAGAAAATATTTTACATAGAATTGAATTGCCTAAAAATTGTAATTAATTGTGTTTGATTGATATAATTTTCCACCTAGAATGTTGAAAGTTTGGATCTGCTTGACTTCGTTTTTTATGCAAATACTGAGTTTATGAACTATGGGTTAATGAACTCTTGAAAAATACATGCAATTGAAGCATTTTCCATTTTCATGATACAATAAAGTAGGGGAATAAGTAGAATATGCAGGAAGTCAAAGTTTGAATATAGTTGCATCGAGCTCTTTCTTCTCTCACCTCGTATATATGCAGTTCAAGCTTTGCTGGCCCTTTGGAACCTTTAGAATGGCTTCTCCTTTGGCTTTTTAACTTGCTTCCATTCATTCTCAGACCAAAAGTGCTTATAATTTGAGTGTTAAAAATACTCGCTAAACATATGCTAAATCTCCCGGAAGCCTATATGCCAACACAACAAGAAAGCCTTGTGCACCCTTATGAAGAAATTCCTCCTACGTCTTAGGAGTTATATATTTTAGTGCGCCTTGGAACTATCGCCAAAGAAGGAAGGGCTTTGTGAGGCAGCGATGCGAGATTGCCCTAAGATCTTTCTCTGTTCACGACTCCGCTCACTTAAAGACCCGGTTAGCACTGACTGGTTTACTTGATTGATTGCTTGTCGGATATAGCGGGATGTTCGATCCTAGCTAGGGCCATGTCTAATCCTTTGGTTCCTTTTCCAGTCCGGCCATGCTTTCGGGGAAGAAGTGAAACTCCAGTGCGCACTAAGGGGCGTAGCGGATAGCTCAGTAAACCAAGTAAGATCGGTAACACTCCGCTTCTTGCCCTGCTAGAAGTACGAGCCCAGCAGAAGGAAAAAGAGCACTATTGTTCATGCGAATGAACTTATTATGAAACTTATAACACATCTGGTTATCAGTGAACAATACAGACAATTCTCACATCAAAATTAAATTACTTCCACTGTAAAATCTAGGGAAGCATGAAAGGATGGAAACTTGTGTAGGGCGTACAACATTCGCGTTGATTTTTGAATGACGTGCACACCAAATGCGCACAACTGTCGCAATGCAAAACTTACGCGTTTTCAGACTTGGAGGAGACATCTTTCGTGAAAGCCAACTCCGAAACCAATGCAATGTGATCACTTCCCCATTTCTGGAAAACAGGAATGATTTCTATCAAGCTAGAAAACGTAACTTTGCCTACTACAACTATTTGCATAAGCAGTCACTTTAAAAATTACTGCAACTCAAAAACTTAGGAGAACTCCATTTGTGGAATATTTGAAACTCACTGTATTAGTTCAAAAGCACGATTTATCTTGTCATTATAAGAAAGCCATTATGCTCAGAAAGATTTTCCATGTAACTTACGCTTACAAGAAAATCATAAAAGCATGCGGAATAAGCGCCATTAATAGGGAAAAAACAATGTTTTGAATAATGATTTTTAAGAGAATGTGTAGTTAAAATGTATGGAAACGTTTTGGATTTACATACAGAATATTTTATTATGTGAATGTGTGATTAAAAATGAGTACGTAGAAAAAAGAGTTTTCAAATAATGGCTGTCAAATATGGGCTAAATTGGTTAAATATTAAAACTGCAGGCCTCTAAAAATTACTATACCATATTTTATAGAACAATTACTCAAAAAATTAACTTGGGAATTATACCTTTGTGGGAAACCCCTGAGTCCACTGCATAACATGCTTTGGAATTGGAGCAAGAACCTTGGCGGTTTGAAGACCTTCAGAGCGCCTGGACATCAGTAGTTTCAAATTATTATGCTTTACTTATCCTAATTTTCAACTTGAAAATATACACAAGCACGTGAATGCAGACACGCAGTTAAGATCTCTTAAAGGGGGAAAATGGAAAGAAAACAATCAGGTGCCAATATCTTTCAGATTATTAATCACTTTCTGTCAACATACTGAAGACGTAACACTCTGAAAGTCTTCTCCAAATTCGTCTGTTAACTTCTTCAAACAAAGTTACATCATATTCTCCGAAGATTTGACCATCTCATATGCCCCAGATTTCTCTTCCACTATCCGATCAATGACGATTAAGCTGCTGCATAATCTATCAACTGAAAGGACTTCCACCCATGAAAAAGAAAATGATATAGTGGTATTTCTAAACTCCAAACAGGCAAACACCTTGGAAATATAGGCAGAATGTTTTCTTCAGGAGTTTTCAAAATTGCATACCAAGGTCTCCTGGAAGCTTGACGTTGCTGGGTATCAGATGTCTAATAACTTTCTGACATTTTGGGCTTCTGAGATCTATCATATCATCATCTTAATTTTGCACAAAAAGGTCTGACTGATATGCCTCACAGCTTGTTGCTTTGGTGTGTTTGCGTTGAGTTCAGTAGAAGAGGCTAATTGGAGGATGATAATGGGTGTCTGCAAGCTAGTACTACTATCTTCCAAGTTCCAAGTTCCAAGTTCTTGTTTTTAAACATCGGCGAAAATAAGTCATTTCTACGAAAAGTTCGATTGCAACCATTGTTTGGTCATTAGAGTTGTAGAAATAAGGGAAAGTGAAATAGTTCGTACATGTTTGTGGACGGTGGCCATGGAACTCACTAGTAAGTGTCAGGAAAGAAAAGGCATAGCTATAAATGGAAGGCATTTTCAAACACTGACAAAACAAATCTCTGACTTTTAACATCCTATTTGCGGGAGCAACTATGGGATGCAAATCTCAAGCACCAAAGGATCATTTAGATTATGGATCTTGGGTACTAAGAGTTGACAAAACCAGCAGTCCATATAGGATGTAAATTGACCTCGAAAGAACAGTAGGCAGAAACGTGACTATATTACATCTACATAACCAACAAAAATATCTGCTTGCAGCTTTCCCCTCCCCAATAAGGTAGAATCAAATGGATCAAATGCTCACCATATATAATCAACTGTGCCTAAGAAACGTCTGTGGTAGCTGGTGACCAGTGGTTCTCCACTTGAATCTCTTAATCCTGAAGAGTCCTGCAAGATACCAGAAACACGACAAAATCAAGCAATGCTAATATATTTACCATCCCATAAAAGGCTTCATATTTGGAAAAAAATAATAATAATAACAGGCTTTAGTTTGTTGAATCTACCTCAACTTCCCCATACACGCTTCTCAACTTCAAAGGGTGTACCATGACATTACAGTCTGCAATACCTGTTGCAGTTTGTATTTCCATTGGAGTCCAAGCCGATGGATTATAATAAGATTTTTCCACATCAACCACCTCATATTCTATATCGGGGGTATCATCAAGAATTTCATCTTCACGAGACTGCAAGCCCTTGTTGTAAGAATATCCTTCAGAAAACTCATTGGAATCTCCATAATTAGATCTTTGATAATCATTTAAGTCAGTTGGAAAGCCATCACCACTATCATGTAATTCAGATAAAAAAGAACTGCAATCTTCAACCAAAATTTTGCCTTCCGTTGAATCATTACGTACTTCATTAAGAGACAAGTTCTCCAAGTTCTCATCCAACATGGAGTCACAGCTCATCGTTTCACCTTGAATATTTAATCCATAAGAGGTTGAAGTATCATCCTTGTTGTTTACAGAAGAAAGAGATGAGGAAATCGCTAGGTTTTCAGATGAAGACACTTCAAGAGAATTAGGAGATGAATTATCACAGCATTGCTCAACTTGAGAAACATCTGAGTTAAAGGTCCCTCCAGGCTTGGAATCACTTATATCATTGCTAGAAAGATCACTAGACAATGTAAAAATTTTGTCATGATCTGCTTGTGTCTCAGTTATTGTATGTAAATTTGATTCTCCATATTTTCTGGTCAGGCCAATTGTGGCACTAGAGCTGGCACATTCATTCTCTTTATGTCTGTTCTCAGTCACCTGAGAATAATCATCTGTCATGGACTCAGTTGAATTAAATTCATGACTTGTATCCTTCACTGGACAAATGGGAGACCCTCCTTCCCGGGGAAAATCACTAGGACTTTCACTTGCATGTTTTTCAATGGAGCAAAAGTCAGTAATCCCATTAGTCAACTTTTGTGCATCTGGAGGAAAATCACTTTTGCCTGCTTCCTCGTGATTAAGTGCGGAAACTTGAGCAGAATCAACAACAGACTCTGTTCTAAAGCATCAAACAAGTGTACCACATTCAGTGGCGTCAAGGCTGTCATAAGCTTAGCAGATGATAAAATTTTAACCACCATGTGGCAGGGGTATACCTATAATTAGGATAGGAAGGCCTTGATATGTGTATTTCAGCATAGGCTTGCCCAGATACCTTATCTCGAGGTAGATTTGACAGATCGATCTGCAACAGGAAATCAAGAAATCATTTCATCCGGTTGGATGTGCCAAATATGGAAATTAAAACGAGGGAAATGCATTGAGAAAATACAAAAGCAATATACCTTTTGTTCAATGATAAAGTTATACAGAGGACTCTGATACAACAGTAAGATATTTTGTTAAGACATTGCATATAGAGCAAATCCAAATCAAAGGCTATAATAAAACCAAAGGAAAAAAGAATGTAAAGCAAGAGTACAAAGGGAACATTCATTGAAAATAGATTCACAAATAAATTGACCTTCGGGGTGCAATTAAAATCCCCACAGACAACAATAGGGGCATCTTCCCAAATCTTAGAAACAACATGAGCCCTGTCAAGAAGCACCCTAATCTGATGGAAGAAAAGACAGTTAAAGCAATATTTGAAGTAATAGAATGATACAAAGATAAATATTTCACTTTCCAATAAGCTAGAAATCACGTAGTAACTATAACAAGTACTATTCAACTGAAACATAGAAAAACTAGGTGTTAATAACAATCGCTTAAGAAACAAAATACTAGTAGAGTCACTAAAGGAATAACAAAACCAAGCATTTATTTAAAAAATAAAATCCTCTAATATATATTGTCTAATAGGTTTAGGGTTTAGGTTTTTTATAAGACAGGGTAACAGCCAGCCTTTGCAATATTTAACTTAAACATGAATATCATGGGGAACAAAACAAAATCCCCCAGTACCTTAATGGAAGATCATCAGAAATAAAGATAATTTTGGAGAAAGATAAAGGTGAAATGGGAAAAAGTACCCAATACAAATGGAGATGCACATTAAGGAATCTCCTATTTTAGGCTATTTCCTACTAAATACCCAATGATTATGCATTTAAAGGAAGTTGCAATCCAATCCAATCCAATCAAAATTTGTTTTAAGCAACCTGGAGAGCATGTCTTTTAGACCAATTTTCCTGCTTCCTAAAGGGGGTGGGAATGTACACTTCAAAAACAATAAGGTGCATTCAGCTTTTTTAACCTAAAATCTTCAATAGCAGTTACAAAATTAATAGCTCATGGTTATAAGCTACATTCAGGAGAAAGATCAAACAAGCTACAGAAACAGAATTCAATGAACCATTCTGATATGACATGGTGAGACAAGTTAATCAACTACGTCAGTCACGCTATACTCATACTGTCAAGCAAGTGAAGATGCAAATAAAAAATGCAATCAATTTCACTACAGTATATCCACCACCATTATGCCCACTTGTAGACATTAGAGGTCCATACCTGTCCAAGCTTAATCTCTCCCCTTTTAGGATTAAAAAGTACATGAATGTTACAAACCACGACTCTGTTAGCATTTGCTGAGCTGCAGATAAAAAAACATATGCATTCTTCAGCAAACATCACATGATTGCACCAAAGAACTATAAACTCCTCCATTAAAAATTAAAACAAATAATTGGGGAAGTTGAACAAATCCTTCAAAAGGTAAATCTACTAAACAAAAGCAAGCAGGATATTTGAGTGATTTTTCATACTCATTTTTCTTCATCTTCCCTCTTTACTTGTGTCTTTTCTATTTTTGTTTTAATATTTGTTTTCTTTTTATCCTGGTGGTGGTTAGCCAATTAGGTTTTCTGTTTTCTATTTTCTTTCTCGAGAGCAATGATAGTTACCTATGCAATAAAGGTTTTCTCATACTTCCACATTACATTTTCTAGAAAGATCTTTAGCATTTCTTGAGACTTAAAATATAGGTTTTTCTAGATGTATGACCGGTGCGAAGCATTCAAGAATTCTTGTAATAAAAATTATGTAATAAATAAGAACGATATTTGAACAATCATGTCTTGTATATATTGAATAACAATTGACTATTGTTGAAAAAGTGTACAATGCCTCTATATTTATAAGTAAAATTATTTCCTAATCCAATTAATATAAGGAAACTAATATAAAATCCTAATTTAAAAAAATTAGAAATCATATTCTAATCAATGAAGAAAAGAAATCATATTATAAACAAAATATTAGAATAAAAAGATAAAACTTATTACAACTAGACATCTTATTATAATATCTAATCATAATCTTATTTATAATAGAAATGTCCTATANTTACAACTAGACATCTTATTATAATATCTAATCATAATCTTATTTATAATAGAAATGTCCTATATCAATCTCTCATACTTGAAAAAACTCGTCCTCGAGTTTTGTTTAAGAAAAGAAGCCTTGATAATTTGTTTATATTCGAACTTGGCTGAGACTCGAGAAAATTCTCTAGGAACATGTTGCCATGTTCTATACTAGTTAAAAGAACCAACATTTATAGCATTTAAGGTCTGCAAATTCTTGTCAACTTGCTTCTCCATGGGCTCACGATTCCTTTCAAGACTCAACGCAATCAACAAAGTGATGCTATGAAGGGTTTCATCAATCACTTCAATTCGTTGTTCGAGTTTGTCGAGTCTTTGTTCGTCGTCGGCGGTTCGACTCCCACCAGAATCATCGTTAGTCATCATATTAAGGCAATTTCCTTGCACTGATACCAATTTTGGTACGGAAGCATTCACAAATTCTTGTAATAAGAATTATATAATAAATAAAATTATATTTGACCAATCATGTATCATATATATTGAATAACAATTAATTGTTGTTGAAAAAGTGTACAATGCCTTTATAAACCTCTATATTTATAAGTAAAATTATTCCCTAATCCTATTAATATAAGAAAATTAATCTTAAATCCTAATCTAAAAGAAATTAGAAATCATATTCTAATTAATAAAGAAAAGAAATCACATTCTAAACAAAATATTAGAATAAAAAGATAAAACTTAATACAAATAGACAATTTATTATAAATATCTAATCCTAATCCTATTTACAATAAGATTGTCCTACATCAATGACCACATACAATTTGACATCCTAATGCAATAATATACTTTCAATAACATTGTCAAGACTCGAGTGTTTCAAAGAAAATCATTCTATATGAAGCAATATACTTCAGTATTTGATACAATATGCCTATGGTTTATGCTCTTGGGAACAACTTTCTCAACCATATACACGAAATTCATTACTAGTCTCATACTTTCCATAGATGGTCTTATGTTTACAATTAGAAATTTGAAATGTCAAGGAAACAGTTATTATAAGGTCAAAAATACAGTACTAAAGAATGTTATATCTGTTACCTTGCAGGGCCAGCTGCTGGATTACTATTGTACTGCTGATTCAGAGACTATTCAACAATAAACAAAATATTAATGAAGAAACGCAAAATCAATTCAGACAGTTGAGAACCATGCTTAAACAATGCTTCCCACAAAGTAATTTCGAAATTGATATACCTCAAACACACATATCTGCGCAACATTGTCCCGAAGACCAAGCTTATTAAATTCAATAGTTTCTTCAAACAGCAACTTGAATCTAAAATACAAAAGCATATAATCAATTCTGAATAGGGATGATTTCTTATTCTTTACTTACGTGAATGGGGGGAAAATGGAATACGGAAACAAAACAGTGCCAATTTAACCCACTTGGTGAACATTTCACATTCCTTTAATGGACCAAAACACTAAACCCTTTGACTTGTCACTGCTGTAGCACTGCAAACTTATACATGGTGAATCAATCAGTCCCCTTAACATAAGGGTCTACCCCGTTGAGTTTATAGTGGGAAACATCATATGCATGAACAGTCAGCAGTCTTAAGTTGTACTGTTTTAAACTCAACCTAAACCTAACAAAATTAGTAAATTGTTGTGTTTTCTTCTCACCAATATCTCAACCCCACCATTGATCATTTGTGAATCTCAGTAGCTTTTTCGACCTAAAATCTTCAATAGCAGTTGCATAATTAATAGCTCAAAGAACATAATTAAATTGTTGTGTTCTCTATGTTTGTCATTTTTCTAATAGTCTAATAACTTAAGTTTTTATATGAAGTGGTTCAATACGTTATTTCATAGAAAATAGATCAAGTTAAAATCAAATAGGTAAAGTAGATATAGCCCCTGTTTGATGGCCATAATTTTGAAAAAAATGATATTTTGAATAGTGATTTTTTGAAGAATGTGTAATTAAAAAGAATGGAAAAGTTTTAAATTTAAGCAAAAAAATATTTTATTGTGTAAATATGCAGTTGAAAATGAGTATGAGAATTAAAGAGTTTTAAAATACTAGTTGTCAAACGGGGGCTTAAATATTTGAAACTTAAAATTTAAACACTTGCAAGAAATAGGAACTACTACCTGGAAACACGCCAAAATATTGCACAACCATCAACAGGATCACCAGTTCGCATCTACAAATAGATACGAACATAATTAGTCTATCATGTCCATCAATAGTTACAAATTATCGTCTTAAAGAGTGCACTGATGCAAGTAGTGATTTGCAGAACCTCAGTCGTTTTATACTTCCTTTTCATATGATAAGCATAAGTTTATTAATCAATTGATGTAGGTGCATAAATTAAAACATACAAGAAAAACATGTTCAAAAATATACATTGATTCTGGGGGGAGAAGAGGGGGAGTCAGATCTTCGTAAACACATATGTCCAGAAAACTAAGATTTTGCATGAATATTGAAAAATAAGCACTATAAAGCAATTGTTATATGGAAAAGTACACTTAAAACAGGTTGGAGAACGAACAAACATTTGAGATCACAATAACTGTATAGATTCAATTACCTTCACTCTGCCTTACTTTTGGTTAAATAGGTATGGATTTGAGATATTCCACGAATTTTAAGTGCACCGCAATGTAGATTCGATGTTTGAATTCATAAACAGATAGGTGCGAACCAGTTAACCTAACCTTCACATAAGACATGCAACACCCAACCTCCCAACATTCCACAAAGATTGTCTGATATTAACCAAAAATAATACTTCATGTCTTCATCTAATGCTTTAGTGGGAGTATTTAACATGATAGTTTTCATTTATCATCAATGACGCAATCTATGAACAAGCTAAAGCGAAGAATGATCAAATAGGATAGTCCAAATTCCACATGATAGAATCAAAGCAACTAATTGGTTTTCCACAAACCTTCCAAATGCCATTGTATCCTCGGGGAATCAATGCTGCCTCCATGTCTTGAAACCTATCAACCTCCTAATTTTTCAAATAAAAGAAATTAAAAGGCAGACCTAAATATTGGATCATCATAAGAATGTATCTTTGACAGATAACTGAAGATAAACACATTAATTGCTAAAGAAATGCAAGAATTTCATTTTAATTATAATAGAAAGAAAGAAGAAAGGAAAATGTTGGGAGAAAAAATGAATAAAACTGATGTATATCAGAAAAATAATAGACAAAAGAGGTTATGCAATCATGTAAAAGATGAAAGATGCCTAATCATTGTTCCTAAATGCACCTTAGAATGAATATAAACCATAGCATTACAGCAGAAACACCTTCAACTGAGCTAACAGTCAATTATAGTTTGAATAATTTGCTGATCATTCCTAATAATGACAATAATCCATAAGCGCATTACATGCTTATACATGTAATGAAGTTCAGTCTACAAAAAGCATAGAAAGATAAAGTGATAAACTTGATCTTGCAAAGGTATCACAATGATCACCTGAAAACATAATATATCAGCAGACCATAAACCAAGCTCAAAAATAATATTTTTCTTGCGCCAACTCCAATCCAAGATATGGCGAGGTATGTGAAAGTAAAGTTTACTTCGGTGATCGATAGCCAAGTAGTCAGCTAGTATATTGTATGAGAGAACTGTGAACCGCTCTAAAATGGCATAACCAAACTGAAATAAGGTTAACTCACAGAATTAATAGTACAGTGAGGAAAATGTATAGACCAAGTAACACAAGAAAAGAGGCTAGATATTAATAGATGCGAAATCATAAACTCAGGCAGTCAAGTACGGTAAGACAATATTTCAATAACGCTCTTAATACACCTTTAACCCAAATTAATTTCTTGTCTTTGCTGAAGCTCCTGGACGACATATGATCAACACTGAAAATGCACCTACTTCTATGCTGAAGCAAGTTCAAATATTATGCAGAACAAAAGAAGAAGTAAAGAAAGATTTGAATTATTGATATTTAAGTTGATATTGTCGAGATGAAGAATTGCTACATAAGCTTGATAGCTAAAAACTAATCACGCAAATTACAAACTAGGTAAATTTACAGTTGCTGATCCAAAAGAGAAAATGCCAGTACTCTTTAATTTCCCTCTAACCTATACATCCTTTTTTAATTCTAATATATCATTTCCATACTTCGGCTCAAATATTGAAATTCATACAATGCCCCAAAAACTGTTCTTTAATTATAGTTTCAATTGCGATTCACAATAATAAAAAACAAAATGACAAATAACAAATAAAAATCGATTACCGCAATGCGGAGGGGGTCCTGGCTTAGCATACTCCCAGTTCCTGTAATCAGCAGGCTTTGTAGCTCTCGGCCTGAACTGCAGCTGTTGTTGTCTAAATTTCTGATCATGACCAAAAGGTGGTCTCGCCGACCAAAACTGTGGTGGCGGTCTGTGATTCTGTTGAGGGGTTGGCCCGGAAAATTGTTGACCCGAATAGTATTGAGGCGGATGAAGAACGGCACGGTAATTGGGCTGACGTGGAGGGCGGAAACCGCGATTAGTGTCGCCTACTGACTGGAAATGATAGTCACCAGAAACGAATTGAGGGTCGGAGCCTGAAGGCTTGTCGGAGTACGGTCTCCTGCCTTGTCCACGGCCCCCTTTCGGCTGCAAGAAGAAGAAAGCAGTATCTTTAAACACGAAAAATTAATGGAGTGATGAGAATCAGCTAAGTGTGTAATTGGTAAATACATAGGGTCGAGAAGACATTGTAGAAGACCCGGTGACGGCGTTGAAGTGTTTGGCTGAGGCAGCAGCGGCGAGGAAGTGGGGGGAAGAAGAAGCTCGCATCATCGAGTTTTTTCCTATGTTTCGCAGATTAAAAAGTAATTTTGTTTAATTTTAATATAAAAATAATATTTAGCCCCTGTTTGGTGCACATTATTTTCGAAAGAATATATTTATTTGATTGATATGATGGGAAATATGTGGTTGAAAAAAAAGGATAAATTATTGATGTGATGAAAAATATTATTTTATTGAAAAATGTATAGTTGAAAATGAGTAGAAGAATGAGAATGAAAAAAAATGTGACCCAAACATGAGCTTACTTATTTTGTTTAAAATTAATTAATATTTATCTATATGTACAGTAAATTATTTATAGATTAATGCAAAAATTGAGTTTTTTAAAAGAAAAAAATCACTACAATATAAAAGAGTGCGCATTCACGTCGTCGTAATTCGATTTTTTTTTCTTTGAATTTTATGCAACCAATGCTTCGTTCTTTCACTTCCATCAATCTTCAAACCATACTTAGGGTCTCCGTGGGTCGGTTCTGCTCGGTTCCAGAATTTTCGGGTATTTAATAAATGGATCCGTCGGGTTCAAATATAATTATGGAAC
>CAIGRQ010047147.1:0-23987 GCA_903798375.1 Fraxinus sp. D2006-0159
TTTCAGAGAGACCACCAGGAGCATTACCTAGTGACACTTAGACAAATCCCAAAAATCAGGCAATGGCGATGAAGGTTCTGGAGGAAGGGCAGATTGAAGCCATCATTACTCGCAGTGGGGTACAACTATCCAAGATAAATGTGAAGAGACCAGCTGCTACACAAGAAAGTACCTACCACGGTTGAGGAAAAAATGGAAGATTCTGATCTCAACAAGAAAGAATAGCAGAGGATCCAAAGGTTAAGGCAACCACTTCTATTAAACCCTATGTGTCTCCTATCCTATTTCCACAAAGATTGCAAAAGAAAAAGTTCGATGATCAATTCGAAAAGTTCCTAGATATGCTGAAAATGCTCGACGTCAATATCCCATTCATTGATGCTATACTATATATCCCAATGTATGCAAAGTTCCTAAAGGATATGATATCTAAGAAAAGAAAGCTTCCAGAGTGGGAAGAAGTAGCATTAACCAAAGAGAGCAGTGAAAGGCTGCAAAATAAATTGCCACCAAAACTCAAGGACCCAGGGAGTTTCACTTTACCTATTTCACTAGGCAAAAAATCTCATTTTAATACTTTATGTGATACAGGTGCAAGTGTAAATTTAATGTCTTTATTACTTTTAGGAAACTAGGAGTTGGGGATGTCAAAGGATCGAATGTGATGTTACAACTCGTAGATAGGAGCATTAGATACACATGGGAAAAGATTGAGGATGTACTCATGAAGGTTGGGAAGCTGATATTCCCGACGGAGTTCCTTGTTATGGACCTCGAAGACGACCATGATATGTCATTATCTTAGGTTGACCCTTTTTAGCAACAAGTCGAACTTTAATTGACATGAAGAAAGGTGAGCTGATTGTGAGGGTGGAGGACGCACGTGAAGATCTTTAAATTATATAATCTACCTAAACAATCATTAGTCCTGGAGGAAGCCAAATCTATTTTTGAAGAAGTTCAACAATGGTCAAACGAGATAAAACCTGAATGTCTAGGGAGTTTTAGACGAGATGAGAATGGAAAGTTCAAGTTTGGAGGGCAAAAAGAGGATGCAATGCTAGAAATTGTAAGGAGTGTAAGGTTGTAAGATCCCCCAGTATGAGCTACCATGATCAAACCGCCAAGTCTAGCTAGAGACTATAAAAAAAGCGCTTGTTGGGAGGCAATTCAATTTTCTAACTTTTTTTATTTATTTTGCTTTGTGTACTGCATTACATATAGATTTACTTTGATTATTAGTTTATATTAGACTTAGGCACGTTTCAATTTATAGGGTATGACCATCATATCATATTTCCTATAGGGCCCTTGAAATTATTGTTGGTTATTTCGATTGTTTGTGCTAAGTAACACATGTTCATAATTATTTGATCTTTAATGTTTGATTTGACTACTATGTAGGAACATGACATCGCAAAATATTCAAACCAACATAGAACAAGGGAAAAAATGATAGAAAAGATTGTTTAGCCGTCACACATAATGCCTCACGCCTTCAACAGAAAAATTCGGGGAGTACCTTCTTCCTTTCTTCCCCGTCCCATTATATTCTTATTTATACTTTATGACATTGAAGACAATGTCGGTTTTAAGTTTGGGGGTGGAAAATACTTTGAGTTTCTACTTTTCGTGTGTTTTTTAGTGTTTTTGTATTTGTTTTTCGTTATTACTTTAGTATATAATAGAAAAAAAAATAAAAACATAAAAAAAAATTGAAATCTTTCAACACGAAAAATAAAAAATATACATATATTCTTGTTTTATGTTGTGTGCTTGTGTGGGTTAGATAGTCTGATAGGCAATGATGATTAAATTTGAAATTTGGTGTTAATTTATGAACTGTGGATAGGTTGCAAACTAACTGATTGAGACTTAACCTTGCAAAACTTGATATTATACGTCCACTAGAATTAAGTTGGACAGTGATGTTATGAGTTGATTCATATGTGGATAGGTTGTTATAGTTGGACGTAGATGCTTTACCCAAATCATAATAAATTACTTATCCTTAGACCAAATTTAGAACAGTTTGAGGGTGATTTTGCTGTTGTAGAAAGATACAAATGTGGATAGGGATTCCATATGTGAAAACCGTTGTGTGGATTGTCTTAAATTAACGCGATAAAATTTGACAAAAATCTTAAGTTGAAGGTCGGTTTACTTGAATAAGTGTTTTGATAAGAGGCATTGCACAGATCAAATATTTTGACAAGCATATTTTTTTAAATATCAAAATTATCTTCAAAGTCTTTTTGTTTTGGGGTATTAAGCCTGTAAGGGTATTTAAAATCGGGTGCCCTAAAGTCATCGGCGTAAAGCTAATATAGGTCATTTAGAAAGCTTAAGGGAGAGTGCAAAAAAAAAAAAAAACTTTTGAAAATCAGAAAAAAAAAAAAAAAAAAAAAAAAAAAAAGCAGGTGCACAAAAAAAAAAGCATTAAATGCCTTGGTTAAGCTCCAAATACTTGTTTGAGGGAATTTGACTTTTGATGAAGGATAATTAGCCTAAATTGAGTCTTGGAGGTCGAAACAATAAAAAAAAAAGGAGAATCATTTTTTATTGATGTATTGACTTACAATTAGTAGAGTCCACTTGAACTAGAGATGGTGATGATAGTAATGAAAAACTCAACTTTAAATTACACACTGGAAAAAAAAAAAAAAAAGAACAAGTTTTTGGGTGGTGTGTGAATCATACGAGAGGTGAAATGATATATTTGACCACAAATGGTCGGGAATTGAAGCACCTTGTAAATTCATAATTGTATACTTAATTCTTCACATACACATACACACACACACACACACGTCAATTTTGCATTTGAAACAAATTGTAGATTTAGTACTCTAATTTCAAATAATAAGATAAAAAACTAGATTATCTAACCAAATATTTTTGTAAGCTTGTGTGTTTGTTATTTATGTTATATTTTTATTTGAGGACAAACAAATGTTTAAGTTTGGGGGTATTTGATAAGTATATAAAATACACTATACACTTATTCCGAGTCCTAAAATATCATATTTGGTAGTTCTCTTGACAAAATATATCTTAAATTACTGTATTTTATGTTATATATGTAAAATTCAATGGTTGAATAAGAAATCGAAATAAAGAAGCGAACAATAGTGAAAATGGCAAAATTCAAAATTTGAGGACCAAATTGAAAATATTCAATAGTTGATTTGGACCAAAAGATGATACTTAAAAGATTTTTATGAGACAATTGGATGGAATTAGAACTCAAAAAGGAATGAAATATGATAAAAATCAATTTCCAATAGCACAAATTATATTTCAGATTTCTAGTTGAAGATCGAAACCGATGTTTTGCGCAGTAAGCATTCGAATTGGAAAAATAATACTATCAAAGTTGTATCTCATTGAGTTAGATTTCTAAATTTCTAATACACTTTGAATTGCATGAATCGGGTATCGGGAGAAGAAATTATGGCCAAAATACTGACAGCTGTGTAGAAACCAAAAAATTTGCGAGCGAATGAAACTTTCCTTATTCGATTGGAAGTCAATTTGAACGTAATTTTCAACTTCTACAAATACATAACAGCAGAATACATATTGAAAAACTCTCATATACATATTATACTCCAATATTCATCGATGATTATCATTAAAGGAGGTGAATTCATAATTTTAATGAGAGAATTGAAGGGGATTAGCAAAAATTCAATTAAGTGAAGATTCAAACCAGATTTTTGGACAAAGAAGAGAAGGCGCAAGTGAAGATTTATCAAGAAACCATTGAAGAGATTCAAGATTTCAAAATTCACCTTCATCTTCTCAATTTATCAAAAATTTGGGTTATATCTTTTCACTTAAATTTGATTTATTGTAATTTCAATATGCTAGACTAAATTTATACAATGTTAGGATGAGATGAACCATTGTTATGATATTTTTAGTTTTTAGTTAATTATTTTGACTTTAGTTTTATTTGATTTATGGATATTTATTATCGTTTTTTTTCTTTTCAATTGTTTGATCACCAATTGAATTGTTAGTAGATTTTATCGTTATCGAGAGAGACAATAGGGTTTAAACACAACATAATAAATATTGTAAGGTTCGATAGAGAATAAAAATATAACTTTATGCTTTATATGGATTCAATAGATGTTCTAGTATTTGTTAATGCATTTATCATGTTTGTATCTTTCATCGAGAGATAGAAGGGTCACACGAGGGGAATAGATTTGATCGCTATCGAGAGAGGCTTTAAATTAAATTAGGAATATTGACCAACATGAATGATTTCAAATTGTCACTTTAATTGTTACATTAAAAATGAAATAATAAGGGGGATTCGACATCTTAGCAATGCATCTCACATATTTGAAAAACATATTTACTTGCTTTCATTAGTTTAGTTAATAATTTATGGATTAATATAAAAAATCACAAAAGTTGTTTGCTATTCGATTAAAGTTGCAATAATTTTAACTCGATTAAACACATAGTCCTCTTGGGTTCGACACTCTATTCACTACTATATTACTTGATAACGATCTTGTTCACTTGGGAGAAATCAAACGATCAGAACCCCAAATCTTAACACAAAACTTAATTTGTTGATTGTTTATATGTGTATATATATATATATATATTTTAAATCATATTTAAAAAGATAAAAAAAACATTAAAAAATAGGAATTTTTTTGGGTTTGTATATAAAATTATTTTATGAGAGAATTTATACTTGAAAACGAATTTTGAAAAGATGAGTTAGAAAAAGGATTCAAAGTCCGTCTATTGTTATCGATTTTCTATTCTCAATATGTAATCTAGTTCAGTTCGTGCGCTAATTTTATTCTAATCACAACACAAGTTTATTCCAACTACGAATTTAAATGATTAGAATGCATTAATTTTAAATTATTTATATGATTGGATACGTGATATTGTTATTCATAATTTATGTTTTTCATATTTTAATATGACCGCGTTCTAAATTTATTGTGAGTCTCTCAACACTACAATAAGCAATTAATTATCTAATGGTGATCAAGCATTTAAATGATACTATGAGAATGCAAAATCAATCAAGAACATTACAAATACAAGACCACTAATCTTGAATTAAAATAAATAAACAATACGGTTCATCTTCATCCAATACAAAAGCCGATCTAGCCTAGCATGATTTTATATAAATTACAAGAATAATGAAAAATCATCACGTAGATCATGAAAGAATGTAAAAGATCTTGATCTTCAATTCTAAGTTTGAAATTTCAAAATTTTTGATGTAATTGGCTTTCAATTCTTCTTAGGACTTGATCTTCTCTCCAAAAAAAAAAATGTAAATTCACATCTTGTTCTTGACAAATCTTATGATATGAATGTGCATTAAAAGGCTGGAGAGAGTTTTCCAAAATTGTAGCCCTTGTTTAGAATTTATAGGAGTCTTTATAAGGTAAAAATCATGTCCGATTTGAGTTTCAAAAGAGTTTGAATCAAAAAACAAAAATCACCCCGTCCAGCAAATTTTGCATTGTGCCCATGCACTGTGTACTTCCTTGCATGCTCACCATAGAAATGGTTCATCCTTAGGTTCAATTCAAAGTGATCGGCGCATGCGTGCTACCCGAAGTTTTCGGGACTGAGTTACTTTCAGTCTTTTATTATAACTTTCTTTTTTGATATCCAATTGAGGTGATTCAACAAAGGGATACGATTATTCTAGAAATGGAAAATCTCCAATTCGAACGTATGACATTAAAAAAAAAAGGTCTAAGCTGAAGATGTGGAGCATAACCTTTTTTTTTTTTTTTTGAAAATCGATTTGTGAAAATACTTTGATTATATTTTATTTCTTTGACTTCTAATTGCATCCAATTGATCCTATATGATCTTCAATTATCGTTTTATGATCCGAATCAACTATGGATGTTCACACTTTGGTCCCCAAACTTTGCATTTCTTCCATTTTCATCCATTTTTCGTTCATTTCTTCCAATTTTTCTTTCAAACATTGAGTTATACTTAACAAACAAAATATTAACATAATTAAGTCATAAGCTATCAAAATTAATAACAATTAGCGCAGTTTAAGGGCTTAGATAAATGTACAAAAGACACTTGTCATTCTCATTTTCCATATGCTCCACATTCAAATACACTTAGAATAGTTGACTAACTTAATAGTCAAAGTGCTTGCGGCAACCTCTTCCACATCCGAAGAAGGCAGCGTGTTTCTAATGGTTTGTCCAAGTATACAAATGCAATATTCGTAGATGTAAATGGATCCGGAATATTTTGGCCATGTCACCCATACAAAAACTAAGGTAAACAATTTTTGTACAACTTGAAAAAAATCTAAGCTATAAATCTTGATGCCAATTATTTTACATATTTGATGTTACGATAATGTTACTTTATTTTTCAAATATCGATATGCATAAAGGTCAAAGTATTATAAAACTAAGGAATATAAATTATTTAACGAATTCTCAACTATTAATACTAAATTATTCTAAAAATTTATTTTTATGAACTTATTAATTATTTTACGAACTTATTAATTTTCAACTAACAAGTTCCGACGCATTTTGACTGGAGAACCATACGGAGAAAGAGAGAGCATGAACGCATGAGAAGCTTTACGGCGCTAGACACGACAATAGTGACTAAGATGATTGCACTGGCAAACAATCACCAACAAAGTGTCAATAACCTAAGATCAAACTAACAAATGTAGAACAAGCAAGATGGTATATCGAGAGTACTTTTATTGAGTGTATTTTTGTATATTAGAATCAATATTCAGTCTTCATCATTTACAATTTAGAAATACTATCCATTTATAGAGTTCTGGCTGACATGGTGATCGTCGAATCAGAACCACGTGGCCTTATCTCCTTGACTAAAGCCTCACATCATTAAGTCTATCATACATTAAATACATTAACAACAATTCATCCGCTTCATACATTAGGTTGACACGCCTGGCATTCTTTATTACAAACATTACATCAATCATTCCTAAAGATTGCCTACAAATCTTGTAAGAGACAACTTTAGCTTCAGGGACTTCGGATGAACTGATGGCTTCGGTTGGAGGGAGCTTCGTATTGGTGGTCTTTTATGTGAAGAGCTTTGACTTCTTCTTTGATTTCTTACGTAGTGCTTCAGCCCAAGAGCTTCAGCCATATAGGCAGTACTTCGACATGAAAGCTTCAGCCTTTATTTGACTTCTTTGCATTTGACCAATTGGGTCTTTGTTGACTTTCCTTACCACGTGGACTACGACTTGCCATTTGGACTGGAGCCTCGGTGGTGAGGCATAACAATAGTTTCCCAAGTCTATGTATGATTATTTATGTAATGCGTAGACATATATGAAAATTTTTGTTGCTTCAGCCTTTGTTTGACTTCTTTACATTAGACCAATTGAGTCTTTGTTAACTTTCTTTACCATGTGGACATCAATGTGGCACTTTGACTAGAGCCTCGGTGGCGAGGCAAAATAATAGTCCCCAAGTCTAGGCATGATTATTTATTTAATGCATGGACTTGTATGCAAAATTTTGTTAGGGGTAGTTTTTAAATCACAATAATCCCGCAAGTCTAAATATAAATGTTTATATTATAGTTAGAATTTGAAAGTAACTGATTTACTTGAATTACCTATCAATGTTGTTTGAACTTGTGACTTCTGAATTTTTGGAATAAATTGAAGGAGTGTCAGCAAGATAAATTTTGTTTGAGGCTATTATCTCTAAAGTAGCTTTCTAATCTGAAGCCTTACTCGAAGCGGTTGAGGTGAGGTGCCTCTGCTACTTGCTGAGGATGCAACTCTAATTATGGAGAACCATGTGTTTTGAAAAGTTGGGAACACGAGTCATCCTTAATTATTGCGTCCAAATAATTTGCTGTTTCGTACGTTTTCAAGAAAAGACAACTAAAGTGGTTCGTTTTCCCATGCACGTAACCGTCACTACATTTAATGCATAATGATGGCTGTCATATACGTATCCTACAATATTTAGACGAGTTGAAGTACATAATACAACCGCACTGATTTGGGCCATAGAAGATAAAGCGTCTGAAATACTGAATGGCTCAGATTTAAATCTCAAATGAACGGTGGATGATCTGGTTCGACATCTAACGGTTGGGATTAAAAGCTTTCGTTTATAAAAGACAACAATTTGGGGAGTAAAAATAATTTTGTCTTCACAACATAAGCAATCTAATGCTCCAAATCTCTCAATCTCATTTCTTCTCCTTCCTTCGCATTTGGAAATTTCGGTGACTTTTTTTCACAGTTTCTTGTGTAACTAGTAAGTATATTGAAATTTAACTCATGATTCAATGGCATCTTCACATTTAGATGGGGGTATTTGGATCTCAGCCAAATGGTTTCTGAGATGGGGGTGATAATTACAAATACAACCGACCTGGTTCGAGCCACTAGGGCTGGGCAGAGTGCTTTACCTTCAGGGGAGGGTAGGAGAAATGATGGGGTGGCTTGGGGGTAGCCAAAATTCCTTCAACTGTAAATGTATCCTACCTAAAAAATTGAAGGAAAAAATACCGTATCCCATATGACATCAAACTTCTATCCCCTTCTCTTGACGAATGTGCCTACTTTCCAAAGTAGGGATGCGTTGCCGTCAGCGAGTTTCTCGTTAAGGCTGGACTTCGTCTGCCTCTCCATCCCTTTTTAGAACCATTCTTAAGTTGTACGGCTAGCTCCCATCCAGTTCATCCCCAATGCTTGGGCCCAATTAGTGGGAACATACTTACTGTGGAAGGAGGCCTCCCTTGGAGAGGACATACCCATCTATGTCTTCTAGACCATCTTCCAACCTCAGGTCTTAGGAAAAAGGGATTCCAAGGGTTGGTACTCATTATGTCTATGGGGTCACATTCCCCTTTTGTCTTAAGCGAAATCTCCTCCATCAAAGGATAGAAGGAGATGCGATTCTCGGTGAGGAAAAAATGGTAGGAGTGCGAAGGTGACACAGTTCCCCACGTAACAGTTCCTACATCATACTTAGAAGCTCGTGGGTGTTGTACTTACATTTGATGTTAATTAATGATGATTATGATCTTAACCTTTTTTTATGTTAGTAGGGTCGATACAGCACTTCGAGCTCAGTTGAAGTGAATTGGAGGTTGTTGAGGACATCTACCGACATCCTTAATCATCATGAGAGTTTTGACCATTTAATCAACTCCAAACGGTTCTTCACAGAATTCTATTTAATAGCCCAAAGAGGTAATGCCAATTTTCAACAAGTTCTTTGATGTTTTGTATAAATTGTTGCTTACCTTGTTTCTCTTTTTGTAGAAAATTTCAAATAGACGAGGCACCCTGGACATGACGACGATTCTTGGTGCCATCTCCACTACTGGGAAGAAAGGGTTGAAGCCCTCATTCATTATGACAAAACATTTGAGGGACCAAGTTGAGAAGATCAGTTGGTTGGCTGGTAGCTAAGAGGAAGAAGGGTGACTTACCGTGAAGGACAAGGGCAAAAACATAATTGAGGAGGTCCCCAAGAAGAAACAGTGCTTCTCCATCACCGAAGAAGGGGTCAATGCCACCCCACCCCTCGCTCTAAAGTCCCCCATTGGGAAAAAATTGATGGCAGCTTCAATAGCTACAGGGGGGCCAAAAGAGGCCAACTGCTGTAGAGCCTTCAGGGCAGGGGTCGTTGAAGAGGGCAAAAACTTCAAGCTAGTTGACGGCTTTTGACTTAGCCCACCATAAACTTGTAGTCTTCCAAAGTAGCGAAGAACTGGCTCTAGAGGTTCTGACCATGCTTCCTTCAGAGGTTCAAACTTTCATATCTACATTTTACAAATTCTGGACAGATAGGTGGTAGAGATTCGTGGAGTCCAACGACACGGTGGACCTCTTCGCCACTGTGGTCAGCTAGATGGCCTTTTGGAGTGGCCGTAGAGGTGGAAGCCCTCCTTAACAACGTTCAAAATAAAAATAGAGAGTTTGCAAATAAAGCCTCTTAGGTCGAGGATGCAGCCAGCAAGGCCAAGGCTGAAGCAATAAGGAAGCAGCAGGCTGAGGCATCTATGATGTTCGCTTTGGCATTGGAGAAGATTGAAAATCTAAAGAAGGAAGTCCATGTATCCTAAAATAAAGTGGCTTCCATGACAAAGCTAGTAGAGACTTCTAACACCCATAAGAAGTTGGTTGTTGAGACCTTTGAGAAGGTAAATAAGGAGAATATTGGCTTGAAGTAGCAGGTGGGAGAGCTTAACGTTAAAATTAATGGCTTGATAGATGAGGTTGAGACAATGAGGTAAGATGTTTAACTTGCTGGTGATGATGCTGTAAAATACTACGTTGCTAACTTTTACCTAACAGAGGCGTACCAAAGCTTCGTAAAGTACTGGCAGAGGTATACTTACACTGAGATGGTAGAATGGATTAAAGTTAACTCTCAAGGTATCAATAAATCTAAGTTGAGGTCAAAATTTCTGGAAGAGGGAGGACAATGGCCTCAAAATTCGATAGAGGGCAACCACATGATCAAGATTGAGGACGATGGTGCTGGTGAAACTTTTGAACCCGTGGCTCCTAATGCTATAGTTCCCTTTGTAGCTCCCTCTCTCCCATCTGTTTAGCTGATAGGTTTTTCTTTTTCCATTTTCCATGTAAATGGCTTCAACCCACCATTATAATTATTTATTCAATGAAAAAAATTGTTTTGCCTATATACGTGTGTTTTATTTTTCACTTTCTATACTTTTTGCTTACTTTACTGCTTTGTAATGTGCTTCAGCATATTTTGTTTGCAATTCGTTATTCAAATTTATAATTTTGTACAAGTATTACAAGGCCGTTTACTTTTCTAACTTGACATATGAGCTTATTCACTGTATTTGTGTAGTTCACATGCCTTTTATTTTATTTCCTTGAGCATGGTGTTGAGCAGTTCGCCCATACTAAGGCTTCCTTAACAACTTTTGTTGTTAAGGGCATGTATTGTCCACTTCGCGAGTAAGGAGGTGGTTCCTTTTGTGATCCAACTATTCGTCGAAGTTTCCATGCTTCTCTGCATAGGGACGATTCATCCATACTGAGGCTTTTCCCCTGACTTTTGTCAATAGGGAGTACTTTTTCTTTTATTTTTTGCAAACTTGAGCATGAGCATTCTCTGAACATGGGATTTTTTGCAAACTAAGAACAAATCTAACTTAATAGAATTAATAATCTTTCTGAGCATGAGGTTGAACGGTTCGCCCTTGTTAAGGCTTCCTCAACAACTTATGTCGTTAAGGGCATGTGATATCCACTTCACAAGTAAGAAGGTGAAGTGCCCACGCTTCTTTGTATAGGGATGGTTCATCTATGCAGAGGCTTATCCCTTGACTTTTATCTATAGGAGGTAATTAAGAACAAATTTAACTTAACATAATTAATAATTTTCATGACCAAGAGGCTAAGCAGTTCGCCCATGCTGAGACTTCCTTAACAACTTTTCTCGTTAATAGCATGTTGGGATCCACCTCTTCATCGAAGTGCACACACTTATCCGCATAGGGACGGTTCATTTATGCAGAGGCAGAACTGTTGACTTTTGTCAATATGAGGTACTTTTTCTTTACAAATACTTTAATAAAAGTCAATTTCATTGAATCAATAATTGTACAAACTGTATATTTACATTCTTACTGATAGTATTTTCTTAGATGCTCAGTGTTCCGTGGATAAGGCTAGATTTTTCTATCCATATTCTCGATTTTATAAGTTCCAGTCCGAACCTCATCTTTGATGGGGCAAGGGTCTTCCCAGTTAGGACTAAGGGTGCCAGTCCCGTGCTCTTTAGAAGATAAGAATACCCTTTGAAGCCCCATATTTTATATATTTTGTTAAAATGAATGCGATGAAGAGACGGCAAACCCACTTCAACTGGGCTCTGATACATAAGCCTTAGAGAAAGAAGTTTCTTTTGTAGCTATTCTGCTCATAGTTTGGATGGCCCATAAGACTTGAGGTAGTTCGTCGACCTAAGCATCTTTAAAATCTTCTAACTTTCTTTTTAGCGTGTATTTGATATTCTTATTAACATCTTCCACCCGCCCATTAGCATGAGGGTGATGTGGAGAGGAGAAATGCTTCCTGATGCCCAGCTCCTCAAATAAGTTTTCGACCTTCTTGTTGTCGAATTGTCGCCCTTTATCCGAGATAATTGAATGGGGAATTTCGAACCTACAAATGATGTTTTCCATAGGAATTTGGAAGTATTTACTTCAGTGATCTCTGAAAGGGGTTCAGCTTCTACCCATTTGGTAAAGTAATCAATGGCGACAATCGCGAAACTGAAATTGCCCCTTCCTTTAGGTAGGGGCCTATAAGATCAATCCACCATTTGGTAAATGACTAGGGGATAGAAACAATGATTAGATCCCAAGAAAGCTACCTCTGAATTATTGCGAAGCGTTGATACTTATCGCGTCTCTTTGCACATCGATGTGCATCCTTTTCCAAGGTGGGCCTATAATATCCTTGTCTAGTACCTTTTGTACTAAGGACCATCCTCCCAAGTGACTCACATACCCCTTCATAAATTTCTCGGAGTACATAGAAGGCTTTCTCTCTCCCTATGCATTGGAGTAAGTGTAAGGAGAAGCCCCGTTTGTATAGTACATCGTCTTGGAAAACGATGTGTCTTCTCTTTTTTAGAGGACAATGCTTGGTCCTTGAAGAATCCTATTGTCGGCTTCATCCATAGTAGAGTATATTTGACCCACATTACCTCTTCACCTATATCAGTAGAGGCTCTTGGAAGATGTTCTATGGGTACCACAATCAGCAGTCCAGAATCTTTATTGCTGGCTAATTTCGAAAGAGCATTGGTATGAGCATTATCTGAATGTGGGATTTGTACTAACTCAAACTTTTCAAAATCTAGAATAAGCTCTATGACCAATTTCAGATAAGCAGCATTGGATCCATCTTTGGCCGAGAAATTTCCATGAACCTAGTTAACTACCAACAGGAAGTTGCTACTAATCACCAGTCTATTTGCTTGCATTTCTTTGGCCAACCTGTGGCTAGTGGCTTCGTATTCAATAGCATTATTTGCGGCCTTGAAGTCGAATCTCATAGAACAATTAAGTTCATATCCTTTTAGGCTAATCATGACCACTCTATCTCCGAATCCAATGTCTCCCGAGGATCCATTAACAAAAAGGTGATAGGTGGGGGGGGGGATGGGGGGGTTCGACGGTTCCATATCCTCTTCCATACTTGGAACATGGGTAAACTCTACCATAAAATCTGCTAAGGCTTGTACTTTGATAGCAACCTTCTGTTCGAACACAATATCAAACTTGCTAAGTTCTACAACCTATTTTAATAACCTTTTCGAAGATCGTACTTCTGCAGCACTTTCTTTAGAGAGAAGTTGGTCAACACGTGTATGGTGTGGGCCTAGAAATATGGCCTCAATTTTTGGGAAGCTGTTACCAAATGAGTTCTAGCTTTCTCCATGTCCGAATAGCGGGTCTTTGCTGCCAAAAATGCTTTGCTTATATAGTAAACAAGTAGCTGGTGACCACCTTCCTCTCTTACGAGAATTGAACGATTGTATCGGAGGTTAGTGCCAGATATAGTTGTAACAGTTCGTCAGCCTTGAGTTTTGAAAGTATGGGAGCTTGTCCCAAGTGCTCCTTCAGCTTTTCTAAGTTACCTCTCATTTGTCGGTCCGCTGAAACTTGTTCTCTCTCTTCAAAAACTTGAAGAAAGGTAGGCATTTATTTGTTGCCTTTAAAATGAAGTGATTCAATGCGGTTACACGCCTAGTGAGGCTCTGCACCTCTTTAGGTTTTTTAGGTGATTTCATTTCAATCAAGGCTTTAATCTTCTCCAACTTGGCTTCAATGCCTCTTTGATTCACTAGCCTAGAAATTTTTGGAAGCAACCCCAAAGGCGCACTTCAGGGAGTTAAGCCTCATCCTGTACCTCCACAATATTTGAAAAGTTTTACTGAGGTGCTTGACATGGTTCTCCGCCTTCAAGCTTTTCACCAGCATGTTATCCTTATATACCTTCATTGACTTTCCAGTGGATTTAGCGGATATCTTGTTGACAAGTCTTTGGTATGTGGCCCTTGCATTTTTCAACCCAAAGGGCATGACCTTTTTGGTTCTACTTTGTCAACGTTTGTCAGAACTACATTGACAGAGTATTGGTTCTACTTTTCTAAGTAAATTTGAATAGCATTCATCTTGAACTCATTTGGTTGCCTCTGACCTTGTGATGCAATTCTCAGTTGGGAACGTCATACAGAGGTGATGAATGTACATAACAACAAATAATTCCTTCAACACTGGCTTCCCAAGCACTCTGTGGTAGGCAAAGTGGTTCTCCATCACTAGAAATTCCATAAAATAATGTGTGGTTAAAGGTGTTGTTCCCATCTCTATTGCTAGAGTGATTTTCCACTTTGGGACAATGATATTGCTAGTGAAGCCATACAAGGGAGAGGTTATTGGGGTCAGCTCATGATCAACTTCCATTTTGTCAAATATGGCTCCAAAGACGATGTTGATAGAGCTCACATTATCTACTAACATTCTTTATAGGCCATTGCGAGCTACAACGGCCCTCACTATTTGGGCATCACAATGTAGATAATACACGCCAACTGAATCATCTTGGAAGAAAGTGATGGGTTGAGCCCTTTTCTCGATGTAGGGTCAGTCGTTTACTATGAAACTCGCTATAGGGAGGTCCCTCGCGTAGCTTCTCTAGGAGTTTCTGGATTCTCTCCCAATATACGAGCCTCCAAAAATTATATCAATCTCTCAAATAGGTTCACAGCTAGCATCAGCTGGGGGCTCTTTCTCTACCTTTGTCCGTTTCTGGGTCTATCTCCATTTTGGCCCCTTCTTCGGGAGACTTTGTCTCTATTAGGGTACCTTGGCTCATCATTTCGAGGTTTCTAGTTTACCCTGGGAGGAACGTCTCCTCGGAGGCACCTATTTCTGCATTGATTATTGTTCTGGGGGTGCATTGTAATATCTCTACACCTAGTAGTGCTTTGGCTATAAGAATGATGGTATATGCAATAGGTTCAATGCTTTGTCCCTATTTCTAAGTTCAGTGCCTCGTCCCCTTCCTTTTCCTATTTGAGGAAAATGTTGGTGGGGTTTACCTTGGTACATTTCAGTACCATGATTCACTTTCTCGTAAGCCAAATTGGGTACTACATTAAAAGTTGTTGTTGCTAAACCCTATCCTAGATTGAGAGAGGCTATCTGTCCGACCTGGTGATCCATCAAATGTAAGGTAGGGCATCTTTCTCTTTGCCTTTGAGGAGGTGGGAGTCCTTGGTTCGCCCTATTTCTGTGATTTCTCAATTCTTCATTGATGATCTCACACCATATCATTTCCAGAAAGGTATCATAATGGTAGGGTCTTTATTTTGCATGTCTCTCCAAAAGAGAGAGTTTATGTCTATTCAAAGGGCTTAAGGAGAGTCTTCTTGAAGTTTGGCCAACTTCGGATGCTTTCTTCCCAAAGTCCAGTGCACCATACTTCAGCTGCTTCTCCTAGTGTGGAAAACTCTGGACTTAATGGCATGAGTGGTTCCTCTCAAACTCATGTGAGTCTTGAAGCTATTGAGATGTTTTGCAGGGTCAACTCTCCCATCATATTTGGAGATCTTAGAAAGCGTGAACTAGTTCAATACAGGGACTAGTAGGATGTCATCATCGTTGTCAAGATCACAAGACCTTTGTATCCCATCTGAATCTTCATCTTTCCCAACCTGAGTTTCTGGAGGTGGTTGGAAAGGTTTTGCTTGGTTCTTAGCCTATTTCGCTATCATCTCATGCCTATTTCTAGGTGAAAGATTTTGAGGCCTTTTGTCATAACTCGGTTCATGCCTTTCAAATCAGGAAAGTTCGTGCTGCCTATTTCTAGGTGCAGGGAGAGTTGAGCCTGCCTATTCCTAGGCAGCCCTGGGCTCAGCCTGTAAAATACACTTCTCAACCTTTGAGACAGGTCTTCCGAGTCGTAGTTTGGAAAAAAGTTGTACAGGACCTCAAGGGGTTAGTTAGTGGCATAGTTAGTAGATGTATCACCCCAACTTCCCTTTCTTGGGAGCTTCCTCCCTTGTGTAGTATGGATAGTGAGCCATCTGGCTTTGGGCCCCCTTTTCACCATGGTGTGACATCCTTGCAAGGGATCGTGGAATACATTTCCTTGGGCTGTATAGGGAGGGACCGAACATCCTCATAGCCCTGCATGTTCCTTAGCAATTCATGCATAGATAGGTTCTGTTGGGTTATATCTCTCATATTTGCGGTCATTGTGGCCACCTCCCTTGTTATCCTAGCACTGTCCTAGAACCACCTCGTTTATTATGTGGGTGAGGTCTATGGCGAGTAGCCGGGATAGCATGCAAGGATTTCCCTTCTTCAGTGTTTTCTCTAGCCCTCTGAGGTACAGATCCTTCATTATTTGAACTCATAGTGAT
This sequence comes from Fraxinus sp. D2006-0159, assembly GCA_903798375.1. NCBI lineage: Eukaryota > Viridiplantae > Streptophyta > Magnoliopsida > Lamiales > Oleaceae > Fraxinus > Fraxinus sp. D2006-0159. The sequence continues at coordinate 16,482 of CAIGRQ010047147.1, forward strand.
AAAAAATTTCTGGGCAAATGATATTTCGAGACTAGCTTCCAATCGAACGGTTTCTATTAGGTTTTTTCAAAGGTTAACTGGCTTTTTTCCACCGACTTTTCATGGTTAAAATGTGTGATTTCCCACAGACGACACCAATATGTTGTTCCCAAGAAACGCAATGTCAACATGGACAACATATGCCATGCCCACTCACACCAACCCAAGCAAATTTCGACGCATTTTGACATGACAACTGGTGAGAGAAGGAGAACACATGAACACGGGAGATGGTTTACGATGTGAGAAAAAAATGTTAGGGCACTAACGGTAGTGATTAGAATGATTGCACTAACAATTAATCACCAACAACGTATAAATAATTTAAGATCAAACTGATAAATGATAAGAATGTAAAATGCTATATTTTTCATCCATTTATCTTATGCTTTTGTGATTAATTGATGCCTAAACCTACTCATTACTCTTATATTTTTATTTAGGTAGCAATTGGATGAATATGGTCGAATTTAGAAGAAACAAGCGAAAAAGGAATAAAGTGAAAGATAATAAAAGCTTAGGGACCAAACTACAAATATCCAAAAGATGACTTGGAAAGCAAAACGAAGATGTGAAAGATTTGAAGATCAACTGATTGAAAACATGAAGCATTGGAAGAAGAAAAACGAGAAAAGAAACCAAGAATCAAGAAAATGAAGTTATAGGATTGAAACGTAACAATTGTATTGATATCAATGCTATGCGATTGCATAGCATTATTAGGTTCCAGAGAAATGAAAGTCGACTTTCAAATGAACTATGTGATTGCATGCATTTGTACTATGCAGCTGAATAATTATTTTCCGAGGCAAAAAAATTTAGTTTCCGAATTTAAGTCAAACTCTTATGGAAACAAATTGAAAAATGTAATTTAAAACCCTAGGTCGGTCAAAAAACATAGAGACACACCCCCATCCCCTTTTTCTCTCTTTTTGCTCTTAGAATTCTCATGAGTAACTAAACTTTTGTACTTGGTCGAAAGAAATTGAAGCCTCGGAATCAATAAAACTGTGAGATCTAAATTATTTTCATTGTTTAATTCATGTTTTGAGTATTGGATATTCTTCTACACCTATTTTCATGATTGTTGCATTGAATTGCTAGGAGGCCTATTAGTTTATTATTTGTTACAATCTATTGTTGGGTTAGATATCAAATCCATAATTGTTTGATCCATTTAACATGTAGAGCAACTAAGATTCAATGATTTGCTGCGTCAGAAATTGTTAAATCTTTGGAATAACGTTTAACTAAATTAATTACAACTGCTTGTGCTTGTGCTTGTGCTATTTAGCTTCATCGATCTCTCTAATTCTTAAGGATGTTACCAAATTAAACCTTTAGCGCTTATCTTGGATTGTTTAGTAATTAGGGTTAATTGGATTGCTTGTTTTCTAATTAACTACAAGTAAGGAGAGATATGAAAATAATTCCAACAGTAAATATTCAAAGTGTGATGGATATATATTTGCTTCTATGATCGGTTGTATAATTCTGATGGTGGATGTGAACTTAGACCAAGATTTGTTCTTTTGATTGACTTTGATATTTTAATTTGAGTTGTTCATTAGTTAATTTCTTTAAAATAGTTTGCGTATAATCAAAACCCTTCCAATCCTTGTTACATAGCATAAAATTAGACTAATCACTCTCATGTGAACGATCCTTACTTCCACTACTACATTTTTTTTAGAAGTAAAGGTTATATTTTTGGGTGCCTGATACAACACATTAATAAATACAGAACAAGTAAAAGGGTTTCTTGAGAGTATTTGTTTTGAGTCTTCTTGTGTATTAGAATCAATATTCCAAAAGATAATCCAAAAGTCCTTTATAATTTACAAAGATCACCTATTATAGAATTCTGGACAACATGTTGATCGTTGGATCAGAGCCACATATCTCATCTCCTTGATCGAAGCCTCACATCACTAAGTCTGTCATATATTAAATACATTGACAATGGGTTAGCCGCCCTATACATTTGGCTGAACTCATAAGAGACAGAATCAGCTTCAAGGACTTCGAATGAACTAAAGGTTTCTACCGGAGAAAGCCTCGTGTTGGTAGTCTTCCGTACAAAGAGCTTTAACTTCTTCTTTGATTTCTAATGTAGTGCTTTAGCTTACAACTTCGGCTATTTAGGCATGCTTCGGCACATGAACTTCAGCATTGTTTGACTTTTTTGCTTTTGACCACTTGGGTCTTTGTTGACTTTCCTTTCCACGTGGATTGCGATGTGGCACTTTGACTGAAGCCTCAGTGGCGAGGTGTAACATATTCCATTCAAGCCCTGCATTGAACCATCAAGATTCTCATTTCCTTGGAAGTATTCAGCAATCAGCTTTAAATTTGCTGAAGAAAGCACATTTTGGATTCTTTACGATTTAGGGTTTAGGGTTAAATTTTTTGACTAGGATTGAATTCTTGAATATGCAACAAAAAAGAAATTAATTATACAAGAGTTCTGAACAAATTGACATTACGTAGATCGATGTCAACAAATTTCTTCAATCCTGATCATTGAACTTCCACAGCTACTTTCTCCCCGTTGTACAAGATAGTCCTGTGGACCTAATAAAAATTGCATAAAAAATTATTCAGCATCATTCGAGCATATTACAATAACAAAGGATTAAACAAACAATATGATTATATGAATATTTCCAACTGCTAACCTAATTAGATATCAAAAAATTTATTATTTAATTATGATTTGAGCATGTACAAGTTCGCAACTACTTTGTTATGACAAAAGGAAAAAGGATAAACCAAAGCAAGAATGGGATATAACTAGATAAATGGTTCGCAGTGTTTACATTTTGAGAACTCCCTACTAGTGCTTGAATTGTCCATTGAATCAAACTTCATTACGTATAGCTTAAAGGAAATATGAAATTAATCCCTCTCAAATCTAGGGTTGGACTTGATGTCTTATATATATATACGAATATAAAAAAAAATTGAAAAAGTTAGGCATATTTCTTTGATCTCCAGAATCGATAAATATACAAATTTTAGATGTGTGAAACAATTATAATAATAAGAAGAGAAATGTAAACTCGAAGCAAACACCTGACCAAGTGTCAAGGACTGCAGCTTTGCTGAAGCCCCTTGACCCTATCACAACCGCAGTTTGCCCAACTTCAGCCGCACATTGTAAATACTAGTTCAAGTTTGAGTTATAATTTCCTTTCCATTGTAATATTTATTTCAATTGCAAAATAGCTTTGATATTGGTAAACATCATATTTCCTCATCATTTAAACATCTACTCCTATCACTTTGATTTTTGTTTTGCAAGCTATTATAGGGGATATTAGTCTTTCAAACATCTTTCAAGCTTTCTAGTGTTCACCCCATGCGCTAGCCATTGTAATTTCTTACTTTCATCAATTATAATCTCTAGCTTTCAAGCAATCAATGATGAATTTACTTTCAATGCATCTCAATTTTATGTTGCAAGCTTTTTACAAATTGTAATAAATTTTCTTTCGTCCCGAAATGATCAAGAGATGGTGAAACGTAGTCGAGCGGAGTAGACTATTGCCGCAAGGTATCCATTTCTGTGCCAAGAAGAAATGCACCTCGTGAAACTTGGTATCAGAGCTGCGGCTCCTGACCTTCGATAAGAAAGCTATGGATCCAATATCATCAAACACCACAGAAATGGTAGATGCTCAAAAGAGGAATACGAAACAGCACGTGGATGCACTTGAGGTGGCAAAGATGGAAATTTGTGAATTACGCATCCAACTGATGAAAGCCGAAGGGCTAGCACATGGTGGAGATGCAAAACTATGGTAGCGGACAAAGTATGATGATATTGAAGCCAATTAGGTCTGAATAGATTCTTGGGATCTCCTCAAGGAAGCGATCAGATCTTAATTTTTCCCAGAAAATGTGGAATATGAGGCACGAAGGGTATTACGAGAATTGAAACATACAAACTTCATCAGGAAGTACGTGAAAGCCTTTTCAGGACATATGCTGAATATTGGAGATGTGTCGAAAAATGACTATTCACATTCATGGAAGGTCTAAATCGTGGACACGCACGAAACTTCAGAGGCAGAAGGTTACTGATTTGAGCGCAGCCATAGGAGCCACCAAATGTTTAAGTGACTATCAGTTAAAATCAAGAAAAGATTGACCTTCAAGGAATAGTCAAGCTGTTGGAGGTGGAAACAGACCTTACACACCTAGCTCAAACTCAAACGGGGGAGATCGTTACTCTCAGAATAAGGGAGAAGCCTATCAAGGCACTCGTCGGAGTAACTTTAAAGGAAACTACAACGGTAGAAGCAAATCTGATGCCACTCCTAAATTGATGTGCTTTTTATGTGAAGGACCTCATCAGGTGGCGAAGTGTCCTCAGAAATGTATGGTGAATGCATATTGTCAACTAGCAAGTGATGGAATGAGTTCAAAGCAAAATGCCCCACAAGCTAGCTGTCATGGTAAGACCAACTCCAAAGAGGATGATGATGTAGTTGGCATATTCTTACATCGGTGCAATACTCTATCGTACCGAGCTACTAAAAAGGATGATGTTCCCTCGAAAGAGATAAGGATGGAAGAATCAAATGCTCGCATTTGTAGGGTGAATGCCTAATGTAATAGATGTGAAGATCAATGGAAAGCCAATCAGGGCTATGATGGATACTGGTGCTATTCACAACTACCTCGCAAGTACCAAAGTGGTGTGACTCGGCCTTATTCTGGAGAAAGGTAGTGGAAAGGTCAAAGCAATCAACTCTACTGCTCAACTAATAGTTGGAGTAACGAAATCTGTGTTGCTCAACGTAGGTCCTTTTGAGGAAAGGACAAATTTATCGGCAGTTCAGATGGATGATTTCATGCTCATTNGGAAAGGTCAAAGCAATCAACTCTACTGCTCAACTAATAGTTGGAGTAACGAAATCTGTGTTGCTCAACGTAGGTCCTTTTGAGGAAAGGACAAATTTATCGGCAGTTCAGATGGATGATTTCATGCTCATTCTGGGATTATAATTTCTTTGGGATACGAAGACAGCAGTGTTGCTATAATTCTATTCATTAATGATGATGGGTAGTAAACCGTGCATCATCACTATACAAGCTAGGAAGATGGGAGAGAAGAGTATCTTGGCCATGCAATTTAGTAAGGGTTTCAAAAGGAATGAACATCGTTTTTGTGTACTCTTTGAATAAAGGAGATCGAAACGACTAAATCTTCTCTAGAAGGCCACTTCACCTTTTCTTGCCTAGGCTGTTAAGCTTGCCTTGGCAGGCGCGAATTTCCTTGTAGAGGCAATTGTCTATCCTAGGTGTACTAGCATTACTTTGCTCTGTGGAGACTGCCATATCTTTACAATTATTGGTGTTGTGTCCATGTAATTGATGATAAGTAAATAAGGGCCTTGTGTCTTTATATAGCCTCCTAAGTTTGTTGTCTCTAGCCTCTTGTGTAGCTAGTTGTGAGAGGATAATTCCTTGATTCCCATAGCCACTAAGTCCAGCTTCATCATAGAATATGGCAGGCACATGCTTCGTGTGAGATAGAGGTAATTTGACATATTTCTTATGTCTAGCTTTAGTTTACTAAATGGGAGATGTGGCTTCCACCTCTTTGTCTCCATGTTGCAATTATCGAGCATCTCTTCATTAATGATCTCATCCTTCATCATTTTTACCAATTAGTTATAAGTGGTAGGAATCTTGTTACAAACATCTCTCCAGAATAGGGTATTCATATTGACCTCCTTTTAGGGTAAAGAGAGCTTCTGCATCGTCTTACAATCAATCGTTTTATAGATGAAATTAGGTAGGTAGCCACTCATTTCCTATGATGACGATAACTGGGGCCTCTCCTTCCCTCTTGGATATGAAGTTATTCAAGAATTACTTCTTTAGACCCAGCAAACTCCTAATGCTCCTAGGGTGGAGCTTGTAGTACTACATCTTTGCTATCCCACAAAGGGTCAGGTGGACAGCCATGTACTTTAGTGCTAGAGAGGTACCTCTTAAGCTCATTTGAGTCTTATAGTGTTTTGCTTTTCTAGGTCACCTGTTCCCTCTTACATTAGTATCTTCGGGGCTTGACGTGACTTGGAACATAGGTATTTTGGAGTTTTTAGGAAAATGGGAGGTTGTCATCGTTGTCATCAAGTTCATAGGACTTGCATGGTCCATCTAAATCCACCCTATCAGCTTGATAGCGAGGCGATTGAAAGTTTACAGTTTGCTCCATTGTGGCCTTGATTGTTCTTCGCTCTCGCCTATTTCTAGGTTGTGGTCATTTTAAGGCATATTCCACTACATTTGCTCATGGACCTGAATATAGGATGGTTTTACCTTGCTTATTTCTATGCGGTCCAATGCCTCAACTATCGAAGATGCTAGTGGAGCTTTCAGGTCTTCTCTCTTGTTCGTAAATTGGAAGAAATTTGTAAATACATCCACTCCTACATCTCTTTTCAATAGGGCTAAAAACTTTCAAACACCTCTGGAATTGGACCCTATCACTCCGAACCTTCTCATTTTCTCGTTGGTTTGCCCACTGTTCTTGTTGGTCTTCGAAGAGACATGGCTAAAGAATGTTTTGGGGCATTTGCATACCCGTTTATCCTTGTAGATGTTGGAGAATCGAGGTTTATAAGAGAGTAAAATGAGATAGCAATATTATGGTTGAGTGTGTAAAATTTCATTACTTTCAAATGACATGAAGTGTAAGCTTTTATAGAAGAAGGGGGGAATGGTTACTATTGAATGGAAGGATACATGGCCTCATCCTGATAGCCGAGACATTTTCTTCTAGGTGTCACTCAATCAATCCTAGATTCAGGGTCATATAATGTTTCTAACAAGTACCTACCCTATAGCCAATGTCTAACTTGTGAAAAATAGACTGGGAGTTGAGTGTAAGGCATCTGCTGTTGACATGCCATATCAATCAATTATAGGAAGATCTTATACGAAAGATCTCTTAGAACATGTGAAATGAGAGATACCTTGTCTCATAAGAGGTTAACTACCTCAGATTCATCCTGCAGCAGGTTATAGTACCTCGCTAGGCAGTCGCCTTGTACATGGCACCTCGACTGAGATGATACATCAGTTCGGCTACCTTAGTTAAGTCCTTGGCAAGGTCAGGTAGAATAGTAACATGAAGTGTAGACATTGGTGTGTTTGCTTGCTAGCTGGCTGCCATGTGGTCATTGTTTGGAATCTCATTAGAAGAGGTGTAGCAAGTGTGAAGTAAAATAGACATAAATTTACAATAAAGTTGTTCACAAAAATATGTTTCGGATTAAAATTATCGCAAGTGCACTGTTCGTTGACAAGTAATAAAGTGAAAATCTTAGAATTTCAAGTATCGGCCCACGAGGATTGATTTAACTTAATTTCTATTACCAAGACCTTAACCGAATCTGTCAAACTTCTGATGGTTGATGATTTGAATTTTATAATTAATTAAAAATAAAA
>CAIGRQ010047172.1:0-14716 GCA_903798375.1 Fraxinus sp. D2006-0159
CGTGCATGTGCACGCCGTAAAGAGGTTTTTACGGCGTGCATTGCACGCCGTAAAAAGTATATTCTGTTGTAGTGTTTTGGATGTTAATTAGACTTGTGTTGTGTATTAGTGTGTCGGTCCGGACCGACCAGCCTACGACCAGCCTACAACCAGGCTTGATTAAGGCTCGTTATGAGTTTGAACTAACGTATCTTTCAAATTTAAAGACCAAGTTGATCCACAGACCGGCTAATATTGCAGGCTGAATTGTTCAACCAGTTCATTAGGACACATCAACCCATGAAATGGCCCAAATCAGGTTAGGCTAGTTTTGATTACGTTTTTCTTAACAGTGTGAGTCGTCGCGACAATTTTGACACCACTATCGCTTATTTGGATTCACGTGAATCTCATATACATCTTGATTTCAAACCAGTTCAATCATTATCCAACGGTACAATTAATTATAATTTTGATACTTTAATATTGATTTAAAGTTAAGAGTTGGTTGCTTAGGAATTTGTTTTTCAAAAATTCTAGTTTACTTTAGGGGCTGTTCTCTTTGCCGTTTTCAGACCGTTTTCTGTTTTCAATTTTTCAAACAGTGAAAATGCATTCTCTTTCGCGTTTTCAAAAATGAATTTTTGAAAATAAAAAAAATTTGAACTGAAAGCTCAAAACTTCTAAAGAGACCTTTTGAGCGTTTTCTTCCCAAAACATGAAAACGCGAAAAATGTCATCTTTCTCCATTTTCCCCAAAATTCTTCCTCTTTCTTGAGCTACTGATCCGCCGCCTCCTTCCATCAATAACTTCCACCACCCGCCACCCAAGCCCGCCAAACTCCCACACCACCAGTACCCCTGACCTCCCTCTACAACCTCTGACCATCGCTTGCCACCAGACTGTCGAAACAACTCCAATTCCCATCCAAAACCACGAGCTCAACCGATTTTTCACCAATTACTTCCACATCCGGCCACCATCTCGATCATGGAGCACCACCACAACATTTCTCTCAAGCAGGGGCATCTAATTCTACCATGTGTCAGCCTTAATTTCATCCGTAATCTGTTGAGCTCGTTGGAGCAGTCCATGAGATTTGTGAAATCATTTTTTCAGTCAGAAAACCAATTATATCAGATAAGTGTTGCTGTGAATTTATCATGTTCATAAACAAAAATCAAGTCTTGACCGATTAGACTATTTGAATTGGTTTGTTTGTTTGAGCATTTGAGATTTTTATTGTTAGTTTTGAAAGATATGGGTAAGTTATGTCCGAAAAGTTTTGAGTTTGAATTTTTTTTGGTTTTTGGTTCCAATTGTTATGGAATTTATTTGGTTTTGCGTCTAGTTGATAATATAGATTTGGTTTTGTTTCCAAATTTTGAATTTCTGGTTCAATTAATCTGGAATAAGGAATTTGATATTTTTGTTCCAGTCAATCTAGAATATGAAATTTGGAATATGCATCCAGTTTATCTGGAAATAGGAGTTTGTGGGCATTCTATGGTAGTTGAGAGCCTAGTGTATGTTGTGTCTACGAAGGCGGAGCTAGTGAAACTTGATTTCAAGTTCCTAGTAGTCAGTGCTGGTTTGTATTCTAAAAAATTCATAAAAAGTGTTGTTGGGAGGCTTCCAGTTCTCCGTATCTATTTGTTTTGACTGATCTTGTTTCCAATTTAATGGTTTTCTCACATTGTGTGATCCTTTTGCACATCACTTCATTATGCAAGTAAAGTGAATTGACTTGGTTTGGACTTCATTTTGGTCTCAGGCTACAAGCAGCTTGGCCTACAGCCTATCCTTACTTGAGCAAGAATCAGTTTGTGGTTGATGATAGTCATCGTGTTTAGATAATCAAAATTGTATTTGGCAAGAATTGTGACAACTAACATGAATTCAATAAGATTGATTTCAAAATATTTATTACCATGTGAACATGAGATTATTGCTCCGCTTTTTTGCAACTTGATTATGTTTGGTTGCAACTTGATCTTATCACAAGTTACGTATAAGAACAAAAAAAAAAAGAATTTGTAAAATTTAATTTAGGTTGTGTTTCTTATAGCTGAAAAAAAATATTTTAAGATTCACCAACTTCAAAATATTCACCGCACCCATTACCTTTATTTTCTCTCCGTCGTGTCTCCATAATTTAGGCAATACCTATATTTTCTTGCTTAAGGTTTTAAGCTTTCCATTTCTCCAAATCAAACTCAAATATTGAATTTGTGAAATTTAATTGATTAATTTTCTTCGAAAGTAAGTTGTTGCATTTGTATTTTTAGCAACTTTTTTATGTAACATTGAGCAAAAGCAAATATCAATTACTATAAAGTATGTTGAAATTTTATTTTGGTATCATTATGTGTAGAGGAACAAATTGTGGTATCTAATTTCGACAGCTTAAGACTTGAAGAGGGTATGCAGTCTTTGTTTTAATTAAGTTTGAGCAAATTTTGGATTGATAATCAACTTAACTTCTATCCTTAATTGCATGAGGTAATGCAATCAAATATTCTTTTTTCTGATCACATGCACTAGCTAATTAATTAGAACATGGAATCACTAATAAAAGAAAGCAAAGGAAATGCTTTTAAGCAGCCTCTAATCACTTCTTTTTCTATTCTGCACTAACAATAAATTAAGCACGACAAGACATTTACAAGAATATATATTTCTAACTGCTATAGACTAATTTACTCTAATTAGAATAATGAAGGCATGCACTCAAGAAAATTGATTTAGTCATTTTCTAGACTAATTTACTCTAATTAGAATAATGAAGACATGCACTCAAGAAAATTGAGTTAGTCATTTAGAAAAACTTCTTGTAATTAACACATTCATATTTTCTCCCTTAGTAAAGCAATGATAATTCTCAATTTAAGAAAGCGAAAATTATAGCCAGGGTACCATATATTTCATTTAGTTGCAGACTTTACCCAAACTTTTTAAAAAAAAAAAAAACTGCACCTCCAATCCAGATTGACGATTTCCGTCTATTTGACTGTCAAAATAGTTAGTTGACCCCAGAAATGAAAAAGAAAATTAATAATTTTCACCAAATAGAAAAAGGCATTTTGGGCATTACACACTTTCACTTTCTATTAATGCACTTCAATGTTCATTTTGCTTCCATTTTTATCACTATTAATATCCTTCTCTCTCCCATAGTTAGTCAGAAAAAATCAGCACGTAAATGGTGATGAATGTATGCAAAAGTGGTTCCCCCAACGCAGATGAAGACCTCATGGACGAAATTAGTGATGAAAATGGGCACAGACCCCAGGACATGGACCACAAAACATCCTGTGCTATGTGAAAGGTAATGGAGGCGATTCGTAGGTCAATTGAGGCACGAAGTTGGGGTAAGCAAAACTAGACAAACGCCAGTCGGGAAGCCAGGTCCTAGAGGCAAACCAGCCAATAGCACAGGTGAGGTTCGGCATGAAGGCGAATCCAGACTCCGCCTCCGCTAACACAAATTGTGCTTCGGATAACCCCTGTCGGACTTGGATGTCCGAATTCTTGAGATGGTTGATGACTTTTTCTACTAAGGAACTGAAGGATAGGAGACTATTGCGCGGCGGTAGGGTAGAGGGAGCAGAGGCGGATCTCTGGCAGAAAGGCAATGAAGGCCGGCCATGTGAGCCGGATTTAAATCGATCATCCTCCTTCCACTTCTACCATTCTTGTTCTTGTACTTTCAATCACTAAGAATTTCTTTCTTTTCGGTTCTTGATTTGTAACTTTGCAAGAAACTTCACACGGTAAAATGGCTCATTTGTGCATGTGGAATTAATTAGTTGGAGAAAGTGTAAAAGTTGATAGATGGAGTGAAGCTAATGCTAAAGTTAAATAAGGAAAATGAATGGCAGTAGAAAGGGAAAGTGTGTAATGCCCAAACTACTCGTCTATTTGGTGATTTTGTTTTTTATTTCTGCGGTCAAATAACGATTTTGGTAGTCAAATAGATTAAAACTGTCAATTTGAACTGGAGCTGCGATTTTTTAAAGGTTTGGTACCTCATGTAGCATAAATGAAAGATTTGGACAAAATTTGAAACTAAATGAAAAGTTTGGTACTTTGACTGCCATTTTCCCTTTAAGAAACAAAGTGTACAATCTTAATCATTAAGAGGTAATCATTGCACATACCAATTAATTTACTTTAATACATTTGGAAAATGCTAAAGCTAAAGTAGATTTGTACATAAAGCCATAGCATGCTACTTGGGCTTGGCACAAACTGCTAGAGGATCTATTATGTTATAGTGTTGCATTTGTTGATCGGACCTAGTTAGCTACTCATTTTTTATGCAAACAAGGGTGAATTAGACAACTATGGAATAGGGTAATTGACGCAAAAAGTCTCTACCTATGATGGGTATTGTGGAAAACGTCCTTATGTTTGATTTTTTTGATGCAGAACGTCCTTACCTTTGCATTTTCTTGCTCAAAACGTCATTTTCACCAATTTTTAACATAAAATGACCATTATACCCTCCTATATAAATAAGAAAAGAAAAGAAAAATGAAGAATAAATTACAATCTGCTTACCAGCTTTTTTGAAAATACAAAAAATTTGGACTAGAGCTGCGATTTTTTTAATGGTTTGGTACCTCATGTGGAACAAATGAAAGGTTTGAACAAAATTTACGACTAAATAAAAAGTTTGATACCTTGACTGCAATTTTCCCTTTAAGAAACAAGTTGTACAATCTTAATCATTAAGAGGTAATCATTGCACATACCAATTAATTTACTTTACTTCATTTGGAAAATGCTAAAACTAAAGTAGATTTGCACATAAAGCCATAGCATGCTACTTGGGCTTGGCACAAACTGCTAGAGGATCCATTATGTTATAGTATTGCATTTGTTGATCGGACCTAGTTAACTACTCATTTTTGATACAAACAAGGGTGAATTAGACAACTATGGAATATTTAGGTTTCAAATTCAAAAATTATGTGAATGGAAAAGTATTTCAAAAATCAGGTGTGGCCGAAAATATTTTTTGTTTTTTTGTTACAGCACGTGTAATTTTCTGACGTGTAAGGAAATTTTTTTTTACACGAATTTTGAGAAATCCTACATTTAATAGGTTACAATAATTATAACTTAAGCTCTATATAATTTTTTTTCTTTTTAAAATTTTAACTTACAATTTGTTATTGCTATTACAGTATATGTAATTTCTTTAAAATTATACTGTGTTATTGATGTTACAATGTGTAGAGAACATCTAAGTATAGAAGAATATTATAGATGAGAATTATGTTTGATTAGGAAACTTGTATTTTGACGATTTATTTGTTTTCCTTATTAGGCAGAATATTTTTTTTTTCCTTTTTCTCTTCCAACATTATACTATAAATTCATTGTATCATAGTTGGAATAAATACACGAAATTATTCTACCCGTGTCTTCATGGTATCAGAGACAGGTTCCCTAACCTATCAAACTAATGGCGGAATTACCACCCACCAACCAAGAATCCACCACTTCTGAAACTTCTCAACTCGAAGCAGAAGCTAATTCCCCATTCACCTCAAATGGAATCGAAAACTCCTCCTTCCAACTCACAGTCGAAAAATTGAATGGAAGGAACATTCGAGAATGGGCACAATCCATAAAATTAGTGATCGATGGAAAAGGAAAATTAGGGTACCTAACCGGGGATACGAAGAAGCCAATCGATGCAAAACTTCTGTCACGATGGAATTCTAAAAACTCCATGGTCACGGCAAGGCTTGTGAATTCCATGAAGCCGTCAATTGGAAAAACAAACCTCTTCCTCCCTACTGCAAAAGACGTCTGGGAGGCTGTGAAAGAAACATACTCCGATTTTGAAGATTTTTCGCACATCTTCGAGATAAAAACACAGTTATGGCAGACGAAGCAAGGCACTAGGGATGTTATAGACTACTACATAGAGATGGTCTCCATGTGGTAGGATTTGGACCTCAACAGCGACGAAGATTAGAAGTGCCCGGAAGATATTGCCCTATACAAGAAGAAGTAGGAGAACGAGAGAGTTTACGAGTTCCTTGTAGGCATGAATCAAGAACTGGACGACGTTAGAGGCCGGATATTGGGTCGACAACCACTGCCTACAACTCGCGAAGTGTTCTCCGAGGTTCGACGGGAAGAGGTGCGCCGAGAGGTGATGATGAAAGAGGTCGTAGGAGACCCGTCGTCTGCCCTAGCCACTAGTGAGTCTTCGAATTTTAGAAATAATGGGCCAAGACACACGAGTGTGTTTGGAAGCATAAATGGGTCTGGTGGATCTGGACATTTAAAATATATGGGACTACTGGGCCTAGGTCAACTAATAATTCCCTTTTTGGATTTGGGTCAGCTGGACTTGGAGGAGGAAATTTGGGCCCATCATAAAAAAGAAGTATAGATGGATCCAATTCAAAATTGCAAGGACGTCTTTGGTGTGAACATTGTCGCAGGTTGGGACATAAAGAAGACACATGTTAGGAAATTCATGGAAAACCCACGGATTGGAAACCAAGGAAAAATACTAGGAGTCGGGGTATCAAGTCGAAACCGCAAGTAACCAAAATTCTAGTGGTGCTTTCAATTCGGAACAACTGGAGCAATTGTATCAAATGTTTTCAAACCTTCAAAAAACTGGTCAACAGCCCCCTGAAGGTCCTTCTAGTTCCCTTGCTCACAAAGGTAACTTTTCTAGAGCTTTAAGCGCCTCACGATCTAAAACCACCTAGATTATTGATTCCGGGCGTCGGATCACATGACCGACTCTCATCAGTCATCACTTATTCTCTTCATACACCACATGTGTGGAAAATATTAAAGTCAAAATTGCAAATAGATCACTCTCATATGTTGCAGGAAAGGGGAGTATTCGAATTTCTGAGTCTATTACACTGCAATCTGTATTTCATGCCCCAAAATTGTTGTGTAATTTGTTATCCGTCAGTCAATTGACTAAAAGTTCTAATTGTTCTGCTAACTTCTTTCCAACATACTGTATCTTTTAGGACCTTTCATCGGGAAAGACGATTGGCAGTGCTAAGGAGTTTGAGGGATTATACTATTTTGAAGAAGCAAATATGAGTAAATCAGGTCATTCTTTCGGCTATAATTCTGCATCTACCTCTGAGGATAGTGAACTCTTGTTATGACACAATAGATTGGGGCACCCACATTTAAATTACTTGAAGCATGTATTACCTTCCATTTTCATTAATAAAACTTCAGTTGAAATTCAATGTGAAAGTTGTGAATTTGCAAAACATAAGCGTACATCATTTCCAGCCTCCACATACAAACCGTCTAAACTTTTTACCATGATTCACAATGATTTATGGAGACCTTCTCACTATCCCAATCATACCCAAACGAAATGGTCTGTCACATTTATAGATGACCACACTCAGGTATGCTGAGTTTATCTCCTAAAAGAAAAAACGGATGTCCGCTCTGTCTTTATAAATTTCACTCTATGATTCAAATCCAATTTCAAACACCACTCCAAATTCTGCACACGGATAATGGCACAGATTATCTCAACACTACATTATAGGACTATCTATCAAATCAAGGGATAATCCACCAAAACTCATGTGTTAACTCTCCCCAACAAAATGGGATTGCTGAACGAAAAAATAGACATCTACTTGAAGTTGCCCGTGGTCTAGTGTTCACTAGCAATTAGCCAAAAAAGAATTTGGGGGATGCCATCTTGACCGCTGCATATCTCATCAATCGAAAACTCACCCATTCAACGACTTCAAAACCACTTTCCAGCTCCCTAACTCACTTCCAACCTACCTCTCAATGTATTTGGAAGTACTGCCTTTGTACATATCCACTCCCATCTTCGAAATAAACTTGAACCACGTGCAATCAAATGTGTGTTTCTTGGATACTCACCTACACAAAAAGGCTACAGGTGCTATGACCCTTCCAACAAAAAACTCTACATTAGCCTCGATGTAACCTTCTTTGAGAACACACCTTACTACAACACTCACTATCTTCCGGTGGAGTATATAAGGGAAGATGATCGGTTCACAAATCAAGAATTCTTAAGTGTTGACTTTTCCCCATCCGAACTAGTACATATGGGACCTGTCAATCCACCTCCTAATGTGCCATATACAGGATGAAGCTTGAATTCAGGGGGAGATGTCGAAAAACATAGTGACAAAGAAATATTGGTTTACTCAAGGAAGCTAAAATCAAAGTATAAGGAAACTCTTACATCTGAGGCACCAAGAGAGTCAAAATCGGTGATAGGACCTGTGGAGATTCCATCCAATAAATAGCTGGGTTTGAATCTACCCATTGCTATCGGGAAACAAACTCGATCATGTACTCTCCATTCTATATCAAAATTTATATCTTATAATGCTCTATCTACAAAGTTTCGTACTTTTACTACTAACTTTGTTACAGAAGAAATCTCAATAAATATTCAGGAGGCCATGAACTTACCCAAATGGAGAAAAGCAGTAATGGATGAAATGAACGCTTTGGAAAAAAATGACACTTGGGAAGTGGTAGACCTACCGAAAGGCAAGAAACATGTAGGCTGCAAATGGGCCTTTACCATAAAGTACAAGGCAGATGGGACAGTAGAACATTATAAAGCACATCTAGTTGCCAAAGGGTACACTCAAACCTATGGCATCGACTACACTGAAACATTTGCACCCGTGGCAAAACTCAATACAATTCGAGTCATCTTGTCGTTAGCAGTAATTTATATTGGCCACTTCAACAACTAGACATTAAGAATGTGTTTCTTAATGGTGACCTAGAAGAAGAAGTTTATATGACAGCACCACCAAACTTCAACAGCAAGAATAAGGAAAATCAAGTGTGTAAACTGAAGAAATCACTATACGGGCTCACACAGTCACATAGAGCATGGTTCAATAGATTTGCAAAGGTATTAAAAGGTCAAGGATACCAGCAAGGGTAGTCAGATCACACAATGTTCTTACAAAATCTAGAGATGGGACAAGGACTATCCTAATTGTATACGTGGATGATATAATCCTAACAATGGATAATATAATTGAAATGGAAAGACTAAAGAAGTGTTTAGCCACTGAATTTGAGGTAAAATACCTAAGACAAATGAGATACTTTTTAGAGATGGAGGTTGCAAGATCAAAAACAGGTGTTAGTGTTTCCCAAAGGAAATACATTCTCAACCTTTTAGCCGAAACCGACATATTGGGATGCAAACCAAGCGACACAGAGGCAGGAAAATTGTCAAGGAACACAGAGAACTCAGTAGAAATAAACAGATATCAGAGACTGGTTGTGAAGTTAATCTATCTATCACATACTAAATCTGACATAGCTTATGTAGTAAGCGTGGTAAGTCAGCATATGCATTCTCCCAAAGAGGCTCACTTGGAGGCAGTATATAAAATTCTCAGATATCTAAAAGGTACCGCTGGGACAAGACTGTTCTTCGAGAAAAACAAACAGAAAGGAGTCGAGATTTTCACTGATACAGACTGTGCTGGATCAACAGAAGATGGGAGGTCTACCTCAGGCTACTGTACCTTCGTATGGAAAAATTTGGTAACTTGAAGAAGCAAGAAACAGAATGTAGTGGCATGAAGTAGTGCAGAAGTTGAATTTAGAGCAGTGGCACAAGGAATATGTGAAGGTTTATGGATAAAGAAACTGTTGGAAAAACTGAAAGTTGGAATGTAATTTCCAATCAAACTATATTGTGACAACAAAGCAGCGATCAACATTTCTCTTAATTCAGTGCAGCACGATAGAACCAAACATGTAGAAGTTGATAGACACTTTATCAAGGAAAAAATGGATGAAGGATTTATATGCATGACATATATCCCAACAAAAAAGCAAATGGCAAATATCTTCACCAAATGATTATCCAGACAAATTTAGGGTATAAAGGTCCCAAGCCAATGTACTTGAGCTGGGCCTAAAAGTTTTATTTGTACTATTGGACATTTTGATAGCCCTAGAGAGAAGGCACAGGCTTTATGGCGTTCTAGTAACAAAATGTGAAATCATTTTACACATTCATTAAAATTTACAAACTTCAAAATCAGTAAACTAAAAATAAATAACACGAGATTTTCCCCTGGTAAAGAATTTCTGAAAACCATTACAATAGCCAGAAAGAGGGGAAAAAAAAAGTAGTGAACAATTAATTTTATATACATGGCTGATGTGAAATATTTTCATGCATGTTCTGATTTGATTTCTCTATTATGCCAAGTAAAATTGAAAACCCAATAGGTTTAAAGATTATATAACAATCCTGATATCATGTTTTCTCAAGATTTGCAAAACATAAATTTTGAGACAAAGAATGCTCTAAACTAAAAGAAATTTGGAAATGATAAGAAGACAGAAATTAATTAAGAACATGATTCAATTATTACCAACTCAATTTCCTCTACAATTTCTTTGGTTAGAAATTGGTTTGGCATTCTTGTGATAAAACCTTGGTATTTTTTCTTAATAATGAATCTGCCTTGAAATCACAAGTAATGGTCGTGTCCTTTTGCACTGTCTTGGCCCAACTTTTAACCTCCATTGGCACTTCAATCTTCAAATGCATGGATTTTGGCTTTGTATCATTGAGGTTCTTTACGATATCCTTAGAAATTGACCCCTTTATGCCATGCAAGATCAAAGAAATATTTGCTGAGCTGTTGGGATCTTGGGTCAGATTTGGGACTCCTCCTTGTGCAATTTTCTGTTTCTTGAATTCAATGGAGGCTTTTCCGGCAGCTCCTTTGTAAGAAACATCCATTCTTTCATTAGGGTTATGGGCTTGTAATGTGACATCATATTCCGGCGACGAGCCGGAACCATAATGACCATTGATGGATTGTTCCAAATTCTTGACATGAATTTGTGTGACGGAAAAAGTTGGATATTTAGGGTTGTACAAAGCACGTACCACTCCAACAGAAATGCCCACCGTGACGCTTATGAGGGCAAAGGCCAAGATAATCCACCAACAAGATCCCCCAAAATTAGTCTTCTTCCTCTGATCTTGGCCCGGCCGGCGATAGCTCTCGACAATTTTAGCGTTTTCTGGCGGTGGAACGCGGTATACTTGATCACGAGGAATTTGGACAATGTAGGTTTCGGAATTTTCGTGGGGGAGCGGTCCGGGTACTAGAGCCATGGAGTTGGACGGTGCTGGTTCATCTTTCCCGTCCTCGGACGGGCTGTCCCGCTCCTCCATGAAAAGTTGAGGAGCGGTGTTCAATTGGAGGAGGAGGAAGAGGAAGAGGAGGCAAGCAACGATTTGTACGTAGAAATATAAAAGTTTGTTTGCATGGAAAAATGAATGATACGAAACGATTGATTGGAAAATGGGGATTTAGCTTTGTGAGAAATGAGAGGCTAATAATATTTCAAAACCAAAACTTAGATGCAAACGCAATGCAAGTCTATATGAGCATTGTTACTCTCTAACTAATCAACACTAATTAACTTACCACTTTCGACCACATTTATTGGAAAATATTACATTGAAATCCAAAGGATCTTTTTTCTCTAATGCAACTACTTCATAGTTAATTTTACCATAGTGTTTACAAATTACGTGTCCAAAAAGGGCAAAAAATAAAAAAAAAATAAAAAAAAAAGAGAAATTTGTAATCTTTTTACTAAATTCTTATTTATTTTGCTCCGAAAGTTTTGCTTTACTCCTAATTGGTGCATCATTTTAGGTTGTTTTTTATGGTAAAAAAAATCTACATGTGTTTTGGCTTTGGGATCCCTCCTAATATATCTCTTTATCTATTAATGGGAAAATCATATGATAGATTCTTGCTCTTTAAAATGCATAGAATAATAAAAATACAATAATATCTTTTTATTATCAATTGTCTCCGTGACATTTTAGTTAGGATTAAAGCCGGAAAACATGTTTGTTACTGTCCCTTGTGCTCTCCTTGCGCATAATTTAGGTACAACTGTCGTCTGCCTTCATGCATGGCTGCAGTTGCGAGTATGCGGCCTGGTCACCATTGGACCACACCTATTTTAAGGAAGAAAATACCTTTAAACAGTCTCGTGGTATTATTGATGCTTAGCACTAATTTCAGTTATTGTTTAGTTCAGCTAAAAAAAAAAAAGTTGTTAAAATTTAAGTCAAAGTTAATAAATAATTTTAACTACACATTTCATGGAACCCAAACTTTCGAAAAAAAAAATGTGATCAACTTTTATCAAAATCTATTAAAATTTTTATTTTTATCCAAACCAAACAGGGGGCAAAGTAACAACCTCGCATTCTATATTTTGGGGTGGGCAAGATCTAATTGATCTAATTTCCAAGAGAACATAATTGAATGATCTTTCTTCCTAATCAAATAACGAAATCAATCACACCATCGAATCTGCAAATCATTCCCAAGAATATGATATGATCAAGGGAGACGATATTTTTTTTTCTAATCAAGTAGTGATAGGAACTCCAAAAAGCAACAACTTGTACAACCCATCTCCAAAAATTACCACGGAATCCATACGCGGAGCACGACAAACTAACCTGTGGAAAACAAATGAGTGAAACATGGCTCGAATCGAATGTGCCCTGACAAAGAAACAATTTTGATATGTTAAAATTAAAATATTCATTTAAGTATGATGACCAATCAAATAAATTATTTTCAACTTTCAAGGGAGTAATTCAAAAACTTTTTCTTTAAATGTTCCAAAAATCGTGCCAAAAAAAAACATGTAACAAAGAATATAAATAAACGTGAAAGCATCCATGCCTAATTTGTGTGTCAAAAGCAAGCTTATAACTTTCATAAATTGAATTTATTCATCTCAACAAGAAAATTAGGAAAATGGACAATAGAGGTAGGAGCTAAAATAATATGACGATAACTAGTAGGCAACAACCAAATTTCGATATAAAAAATATGCAATCAAACAATGACCTTAAAACAAACGTGATAACCCTGAGAATATCACGAAGTTAAGGTAACGTCATAACAAAGTAGTTATCAATAATAATTTTGGCACGAAAGCTAAGGATATGTGGAATGCCTGGATTAGGTGACAATGCCAAGGGTAATCCTTAGTTGTGTTATTATCAATTATGTCGAAGACAAGTATGAGGGGGGATACGAGATAATTCCCAAAACTCTTAGCCTCATTATAAGAAAATTCAATACGAGATAATTCTCAAAACTCTTATCCTCACCATGAGAATATTCAATAGACTTAGACCTTGTTTGATTCCTATTTTTTTCAAAATTCATTTTTCTCTATTCTTTTCGACCAAATATTTTTCAATAAAATATTATTAAACACAACTCAAAAAAATTTCCTTAATTTTTAACCACACATTCTTCATCAATCTATTATTTCAAAATGCATTCTACACAAAAATGGGACTCAAAAAGACCCTTAATAATAAAATCATCATTTTCTTCATCATAATGAGGACTAACACAATAAGACTTAAAAAGTGACTATCGAGATTGGGGTGGTAGGCTTTGCAGATGATATGCTTGGTGAAGACAAAAAGATGCCCTACGGGTTTGTCCACGGTAAGCTTTATCTAAGGATTGGAATGGCAGTCGTCAAGCGTGTGATGTGGAGAGTTTCATAAATATCACAATCATGTAATAGCTATAGCTCTTTGAAATGTGTTAGATATTTGATAATAGTAGATATACCTTTTCTACGGTGCAAAAAAATTAATCTAACAACTTAGTTCAATAATACACGGTGGCATATTTGTTACTTTTAATATTCATTTTATCCCATCATAAAAAGTGAAATCATGTTAATATAGACAATTAACATTACCTAAAAATGACTTTCAATACCATCTAGTAGATACAACAAGTGACGTATTAGCATGACAAATATGACAAAAGCCGCTGATTTTGTGAAAGTCAAAGAACTTTTCAAGATCATCGAGTAAATCAAGCAATGTTCGAGACCATCGAAGTCTGGGGGTTGAAATTTAATTTGCTCCCTAGATTGAGAATAATTGTATTGATAAGGGAAGGGGAAGGCACGCTATTAGATCATGACCTAGGGATTTGTCGTAACTTTAAGAGTTGTTATATGAGCTTTACATAATGTTGGAGTGCTGAAACAAAACAAGCTATTTGAAATAATTACAAATTATCACTTAGTACACGCACGATATAAGAACAAAGTTTTAAAATTGAATCACGATTTTTTTTTTCTAAATTAAATTAAAAAAAAAAAAAGAACAATATGATTTTACTTTAAAGCGAAACTTAGCGATAAATAACTAAAAGTAAAAGAGTTCTTTGATTTAATTAGATATTTTTTTTAAAAAAAATGACTATCCAAACACTCGAACAAAAGTAAAGTCGACGAGATAGCAAAAAGTCTATTTGAGCAGTAGATATGGAGCCAACAAAAATGATATGAGATTTTTTATGGCGAGGTTGGACAGTGAGTCGGTGACGTCCAAATTTATTGGTGGCTGTGTAAACCGATTTTGTTGTTGATGGTGGTGATTTTTGTGTAGCTTGGACTTGATTATATTGCAGATTTTGTGTCAAGATAGTGGTGATGGTGGCAGGTGTGATGTAGGGCTGTAAGCAAAAATCGCCAAACCGGAAAATCGAACCGAAACCGCATTTTAGAAACCGTCGGTTTGGTGCCACGTGGACCCGTCAACGAAATGGTTTTGAACCAAATCAAACCGGTCAAAAACGGTTTGGTTTAGGTTTGAGA
>CAIGRQ010047241.1:0-11351 GCA_903798375.1 Fraxinus sp. D2006-0159
TTTTTTTTTTTTATATAGGAGGGTAAAATTGTCATTTTATGTTAAAAATTGGTGAAAATGACGTTTTGCGCAAGAAAATGAAAAGGTTGAAACGTTCTGCATCAAAAAATCAAATGTAGGGATGTTTTCCACAAAACTCGTCATAGATATGGACGTTTTGAGCCAATTACCCTATTATAAATACCAAATATCCAATATGTTTTGGTGGGTAGTTGATCATTATATTACATCCTAATAATATCATTACAAGATCCAAGAACATATTCAAACATTGAGATTAAACTCTTGATTCTTGAGATCAATGAACCACAAGTTGGGAAAAAACATTAAATTCATATAATCCAAAACACCAACTTCCTAAATTCATATAATCCAAAATGATTATTATAAAAAACATTAAATTCATATAATCCAAAACACAAGTTGGAGATTGCTAGATTTATTATTTCATATTTTGATACGTTACGTTAATAAAACTAAAAATTCTGGTTGACATTTGAAATATATCTAAAAATACTAACTTCTGTAAATGTCTCACAAACAACATTTTGTAACTGAAATCTAATTGAATTTAGCAAAGATTACGCCTATGACTCTTCCAAATTCAGAAAAAGCAATTCAAAAACTGAAGATGGGCTAAGACAATTAATTTCATCTGTGGAGTAAAAATCCTGTTTTTTCTTTTCTCTACAGTTATCGAGAACTCATCAAAACTGGACTGCGTCTTCTCAAATTGAAGCTGAAATCTCACGCTAATATCACAAAATTGATTATGTTCTTCGACTAGTTTTAACCCACTCATAAAGTGTCAAATTTCCAAATGTTTCATTTTACCCTTTGCAAATCTGGAGACCCTTTTCCGAAACATACGATCATAAACTGATTTGGTAATATGAATCCATGTTTGGGAATTTTGGAAATCGAAAAAGTTACGAACGGGTTACATGTTATGGGAATACTAATTATTTGGAACATATAAATAATCAATCAAACATGCACTTATGGATTAAGAAATTGGGCTATAGCTCGCCTTGAAGTCACAGTGTTTAAAATTCTCAATCATGGGTGCAAACAATGGAATTGAGGAAGTCATAAAAATCAATGGTTAGACAAATTTTGACACCAGAGAAAGTTTAGTTACCAAACTAACGAATCTAAAGCTCGTTGATTCTATAGATACCTCATAAAAAATTTGGTAAAGTATTGTATTGAAAAAAGAGAATCCTCTTGCAATTAGGTAAAGGACTCCTACAATAAGTAAAATAAAATTACAATAAGATTTCAAGGTGTTTCCCGTAGATGCATGGCATCGCATTAAGAATAATTGTGTTTGACACCAAGGTGACATGAATTTAGATGGAGAATTACATGCATCCAAAACTGTGATAGTTTAGAGAGAAAATTGTTGGAAAAGTAACCGTACCAACTTTTGTGTTCTAGTTTTGACCGAGAATTTGTGTCAAGTGAGGAAAACATTGTATCGCGATGCTTTCTCAGCTCCTAAAGTATTTTTCTCATGTGATTGTTGATAGTTTGTCGAACCATGTTTAATTATGCTTTTTCTTTTGACTCGATTTCTTGCTTATGCTATGGGTTGGTGGGATTTTATCTCAACAATGTGGATGGTGTTGGAATTCTAGTGTCAAATTCATTTAATTAATGTTGTAGTTGATTCACTAGCATCTCAGGGTTGGGACTATCGTCATTATCAGGAGTATAGACCGCTTGATCTATCACGATCACTTCATGGCATTGCACAACAGATTGATCATTATGGATTTCCTAGTATTAGAAGGCATTAATTTTCTTTCCCCTTGCTTTCACTATATAGGAATTAGTGCTACTTCATTTATTTATGTTAAGAGATATAATCACACATCGAATAAAGATGTAGACACAGACCAATTAATAAAGATCTTGGGTTACTCCTCTTAATAAGGTTGACCTTTTAAGATGGACCCCCCAAATCTTAACATGGTATCAGAGCCCATTATGTTCCAACGAGCGATTCGATCCCGTTAAGACTCCAAAAGTGAGCACGTGGATTTCAATATTGGTCTGCTCAAACGAGCCACCATCTTGTGGGGGCGTGTTAAGGGATATAATCTCACATCGAAAAAAGATGTAGACACAGATCAATTAATAAAGATCTTGAGCTACTCCTCTTAGTAAGGTTGACCTTTTAAGATGAAACCCAAAATCTTAACAATTTAATTATTTTATATGTTGCATTGTTCTGGTTCTTGGAGGTTAAGTTTATATCCCCTTCCTATTGTTCTCGTGAGATTGATTCGATAAAATGTTGGGACATCCTAACCACCATCAATCGTTCTTGGCGGAGCCTGAAAATTCACTGAGGCGGTGTTGATGGCCTCCAAGAAAAAAAAAATGTTTGCCTTTGAAAAATAAAGAAATAAATAAAATTGACCAAATAAAGATTGACCAACACCAATAAAAGTCATATTATTAATACAAGATGCCTGCTAAAAGGGAACGTTGAGGCAGTTGGCTATGAAATGTTAGCATATGACACAATTTTTTATTTGTTTTCTTTACCATGCTGCTGCATTCGGTGCATCTTACCTAACATTTGAAAGTGGTATTTACAATTTTACAAGTAGATTATATATTTTTCATATTTCTATTACTTTTCCAAGAGAATTAGCGTTCCCGATGTACTGAAATTGTTAGTAAGAAAAACTTGCTAGGTAAGAACAAATGGACTGAAAGCAACGGCCTGGGCAATTGTTATTTGGTCAACTGGTTGATTATTTTACAAGTAATAGTTGTCATTCTCCTCCCTCCATTTGCACTTATCTTTCTTGATTCCTTCGCACACCGAATTAACCATTCGCCAGTCAATCAGAGTGATCTCATCGCTGGAAAACCCGGAGGTCTACTAATCAAGTGCCCTCAGAATCCATATCAGATCACTCTCATTCAGTGTATATCCCCTTGTTTTTTCCCAGCAAAAATCTCAACAACAGCCGTCTGAGAAATCACATCGAAATTCATCAGCCTTTGTCAGAGATATAAAAATTTATTGGTAATCCAAGTTACTTGTTTCCAATTTTTCCACAAACAGTTAAAAATGTCTGAGAAAAGCGATGACGGTGTCATTGTTAACATTGATAAAATGCTTAAAAGCTTGTCTTCTACACCTTCAAAGCCCTCAATGTTTAGAGTTGGTGATCATTTACGCAGCATAAGTCCAGAGGCTTACGACCCAGAAATAATAGCCATTGGCCCATTTCATCGCAGTAAACCTAACTTGCAGAACATGGAGCAACACAAAGTCAGGTATCTAAAGTTGTTTCTTCAAAGAAGAAAAGGATTAAGGATAGAAAGATATGTTACCACAATAAGACACTTAGAAGATAGGGCGCGGAAATGTTATGCAGAAGATATCAAACTTAAAGAAGATGAGTTCGTGGAAATGTTGATTCTTGATGGTTGTTTTATCATCGAATTTCTCTATATGTTTCAACACAGAGAACGTAGGGATGAAGATGACCCCATTTTCCAGTATGGACATATACAAAGTCATTTGCTCCATGATCTAATGGTATTTGAGAATCAGATTCCATTTTTCATCATTGATCATTTGTTCAACGTGGTCAAGATCAATGATCTAGACAATATNTGGTTGTTTTATCATCGAATTTCTCTATATGTTTCAACATAGAGAACGTAGGGATGAAGATGACCCCATTTTCCAGTATGGACATATACAAAGTCATTTGCTCCATGATCTAATGGTATTTGAGAATCAGATTCCATTTTTCATCATTGATCATTTGTTCAACGTGGTCAAGATCAATGATCTAGACAATATCAATTCTCTAATATGGCCTTTATTACAAAATGGAATTTTCCCGGTGAATGGTCTTCCTGAAGTCCCTATTAATGCTCTTCATCTTCTTGGCATTGTACATGGCTTCCAGTGTTCTTCATTTGCAAGGATATTATCTAATTCTGAAAATCCATATGACGTGGTGAATATAAATTCAGCTGTAGAACTCAATGAGGCAGGGATTTCTTTCACAAAGTCGGAAGGTACTAGTTTTTTTCATATTGAATTCAAAAATAAATCAATGATCATTCCAAAATGGGAAATTTCTGATTCAACGGAATCATTGTTCAGAAATCTGATTGCATATGAGTACTACCTCACAGACAGTCCTCAAAAATATGTGACGGATTATGTATTCTTCATGCATTGTCTCGTCCATTCCTCTGAAGATGCAAAATTGTTGCGTCGTTCTGGAATTATTAGCAACTTTTTGGGGAGCGATGAAATGGTTTATCATGTAATCAACCAACTAGGCAAGAATATCATAATTTCTGATACGTTTTCGTATTCTAATATTTTCTACTTTTACTTGGTAGTAACAGAGGTGTATGCGAATATATGGATGGCAACATTAAGGCGAGAATATTTCAACACTCCATGGACACTCATTTCAGTCTTTGCTGCCATTTTCTTGCTTGGGCTTGCCATCATACAGACTGTGTTTGCTATTCTCTCGTATAGTAAGTTACTCCTCGAGTCTTGTATGTTTTAACAAAGTATTTGCATATTTTAGCCTCCGTTTGGCAAATAATAGTAGCAAGACCCACAAAATATGTGAATAATAATGAGCAGTAGCTATGAATGTATAGTTGAAATTTAATGTTTGATTTTGACTGAATTTATAAATCAATTTAATAATTATATCCAAGCATAGGCTTAGTGTAGAAAGACTCGTCAAGTAAGCTATGAGCATTGACCTTGGATTGTTTCGTTGAAAAGGAAGCTTCTACCTTTCTTTGAAATGCATTACTGATACATCTGTGTGTGACAATCACGTCAACTACTAATAGAAGCCAGTCATTTAACTGGTACATGTTATTGCAGGTAATA
Organism: Fraxinus sp. D2006-0159; assembly: GCA_903798375.1. NCBI lineage: Eukaryota > Viridiplantae > Streptophyta > Magnoliopsida > Lamiales > Oleaceae > Fraxinus > Fraxinus sp. D2006-0159. The sequence continues at coordinate 4,904 of CAIGRQ010047241.1, forward strand.
TCTGAAGAAGGGGTACTGATTCTATGTGTTTGAAGCTGGCAACAATGTATGTAACACAAATTACTACTAATTTCAAGGACAATACAGAGACTAAAATCCTGAATTATTAGAGTGTGTGACTTTTTATGATGGCCTCTACAATGAATGAATGTTACAAAATCAAGATTCGGCCACCTCCTACTGAGTTTATCTTAGTGTAAGTAGCAATTGAGAATTGAGAATGTTGGCGAACAGAGGTAACCTTGACTTATTGTTCCAATCTAGGAGATCATGTTGCAGACGAAGAGTAGTTCAAGACAGGGGGTCTTGAATCTATTCAGAAATTAAATGAGACAAAGAAGATGGAGGGTTTTGTTATCTCTCAATGTCGTTGTGCTTGGCTTAAATATTAGGCTATGATGAGTTTATCTTGTGAAACCTAATACATGACAGTATTTGCATTCTTTGTAGATTTGTAGGTTCGGAGGTACTTTGATTTTCTGCATTTGTTTCCTATTATGTTGTTGCTTTGTGTAATTGGATAACCAGAACTCAAAACTGTTTTTGACGTTGTTTATTCATTGCTCTGTTGGCATATTAGATAAGCAATTGTTGACCTTCAAAAGGTTGAGGGTGGAACACTAATAGCTTATGAAGAATCTGCAGCAACAAATGGACAAGTCCATGTGACTAGCTATTTGACAAATAAAGAAAAGTGAATTCTTAACTCAAGTGTGTATATTTCGTATGTCTCCTTGTAAAAAAAATGATTTTTTGAATTTTTAGAAATAAAGGATGGTCAAGTAACTACAAGAAATGATTTTTATTGCGAAATTTAAATATGTGGAATATGGGGATCTAACATTATCTGATTTTTGAAAAAAATTAGATATATACCAGATTTAGGAACAAACCTCATTTTTCTAGGGATTCTAGGTGGTGATGGTTTTAAATCGTTAAAAATAGAATTATTAAAATTCTAAATAGTTTTGCAAAAATCAGTAACACTACTAGACAAAGGATATTTGTGTTAAAAGGCTACATCCTTGGTCACTTGCTGCTGCATTATGACGAAAATGATAAGTCTGAAATTTGACATTAAAGACTAGGACATGTGACTGATAAAAGTCTGCAACATTTGAAAAAAATAATAATAATAATGATTTTTAAGATTAGAGAAAATTGAAAAATTGTCATTTTGTGAACAATTTATATTGGGAAAACAGAATAAGCTGCCTTTTACTTCTTGAATTCTTAAATCTATATCTGATTTTGATTACTTGCATGTTGTGTTTAAATATTCTGGTTTAATTATTTTTCCTTATAATAGACTTCTCTAGAAAAAAATTGGATTATTTGTTAAAGAACAAATCAGATAATTGTTTTAATTTTAAAAATTAGAAAACTCTCATTGAAAATCAAGTGAATAAAATCTAGAAAATTCTTAGAATAAATAATGGTCTTGAATTCTGTAACGAAGAAATTCATAATTTTTGTAAGAAAATTATATTCTTAGGCATAGAACTGTGACATATATAAGTCAACAAAATGGACTTGTAGAAAGAATGAGCAGGACCTTATCAGAAAAAGATTAGATGTATGTTAATTAGCTCTGGTCTTTCAAACTTATTTTGGGGTGAACTGTATAAACTGCACTCTATTTAATAAATAAATTTCCTACTAAATCTCTAGATTATAAAACTCATGCTCATGTTCAGAGTAGTCATCCCGTTGACTATTCCAAATTTAGTGTAGAAAGACTCGTCAAGTAAGCTATTGGCAATTGACCTTGGATTGTTTCATTGGAAAGGAAGCTTCTACCTTTCTCTGAAATGCAATAGTGGTACATCTGTGTGTGACAATTACGTCAACTACTAAGGGAAACCAGTTGTTTACATGTTATTGCAGGCAATGTCAGAAGAAGGGGAACTGATTCCAAGTGTTTGAAGCTGGCAACAATGTATGGTGACTCAAATTACTATTAACTTGAAGGACGATATAGAGACTAGAATCCTGAATTATTAAGAGTGTGTGACTTTATATGATGGTCATGGCCTGTAAAATGAATGAATGTTACAAAATCCAGATTTAGCCATCTCCTACTGAGTTTATCTTAGTTTAAGTAGCAATTGAGAATCGAGAATGTTGGCAAACAGAGGTAACCTTGACTTCTTGATATTAACATAGACGACCAAGAGTAAAGGTTATTGTTCCGATCTAGGAGATCATGTTGCAGATGAAGAGTGGAGATAATTTAAGACAGGGTATTGAATCTATTCGGAAATTAGAGGTGACAAAGAAAATGGAGTGGTTTGTTGTCTCTCAATGTCATTTTGCTTGGCTTAATTACAGGCTATGATGAGTTGTTCTATCTTGTGAAACCTGACAGTTGACAGTATGCTCATTCTTATTACATTCGTAGGTTCGGAGGTACGTGGATTTTCTGCATTTGTTTCCTATTATGCCATTCCTTACTTTTTATTCTCTGTGCATGCTAAATTAGTTCAACACTAGGTTTCAGACATCAAATTCGTTATTACGGTAGAAATCAGGTTGCTTTGTGTAATTGGATAACCAGAACCCAAAACTCTAAACTGTCTTTGATGGTTGTTGATGCATTGCTCTGTTGGCACATTAGATAAGCAATTGTTGACCTTCAGATCCGCGAAATCTCACTGTTAATAGATTTCAGTTCTTCTGTATGTTATATGCACACTTGGACACCGGGGGCTACGATCGTGTCTCCGATGCTCAAGCCAGACACTAAAGTATATTGTGTGTGGGATAAACATAGAGAATAGAAATATGGGTGTCCAGTTTTAGATTACACTTACAAGTGTTACCAAGGGTTTCCTCCAAAAGAGAGGGCTGAATATTTATATGTGGAGAAGGCAAAAGAGATCCCACTTTGATATTTGACACGTGATTTCATCCTAATGGTTCAAAATGAGACATAAAAAAAAAAAGCAAGAAATTTGGGAGAAAGATTGCCACTCGTACCCTTACAAATCCTCGAAATTTTTTGCAAGAAAAAGATTATCCACACCATTTAAAATTTTGTCGTGGTAAAGTGTCAATGGACCAAGGCACATTGATGACAATGCCACTTTTTTTTAAAATTTTTTTTAATTTTTTCTTGTAAGCTGTAATTTGTTTTATATGTTAATACTTAGTTATTATTTATAATACGTATAAACTGTACAAATTTTTAAAAAAATTTAGATTGGTCAAGAATTTAATAAAAAAACCGAGCAGGCTCGGGCCGATCTTAAATTTTTTGGTTGAGCATTTGCTTGGCTCCACTCGAGTAAAAAAAAGTCCAACCACTTGACCGCTTCTTCACCACAATAGAGTATAGTACAGGATATTGCTAGAGGACAGTCCGAATTTATGGAGATGGTCAAGAATTTCCTCTTACAAGCTCTAGTTCAAAGATTTTGTAGAGCAGTCTATAATAGAAATGCAACCCAAATTTATTTAAGAGGTGGCAAATTCATCATTTTACATCAAAATTGACGAAAGGATGGACCTGTTTACATTTTTGAAAAGTTGGAAGATGTCAGGTGCTAAAAATAGATTGAGTTAAATTACCAACAATTTGCAAATTTTGAGGACGAAAAGTGCAAATTTTGAGGAGAAGATATTGCCACATTTGTGGGGCCACCTATATTTGACATGTCAAAGAGGATAGAATCACGTTATATGTACATTCGACACATGACCTCCATCATCTCTATTGATTTGTACAACAATCTTTAACATTACTGACCAGAATTTGAAATAATTAGCGTGTACCCATGTTCTGAAATTGTTAGAAGAAAAACTCGTAGTAAACAATGCAAGTGTCAAGTAAGAACAAATGGATTGAAAGCAACATTCTGGGCAATAATTATTGGGTCCACAAGTTGACCCGTTTACTAGTAAAAGTCGTCTTCTCTCTCCATTTGCTCTCATCTTTAATTCCTTCGGACACCAGATGAACCAATAGTATACACACCAAGATGAGGTTTTCATGAACTAGACAATTCAAAGCAGAAAACAATAAACTCCTTTCCGCGCTGGTCAATCTCAGAGATATCACGGGCCGGCAAACACGAGGCCTTCTAATCCCATATCAGAAAATTCTCTCATTCAGTGTTGTTTTTTCCCATTAAAAATCTCAACAGCAGCCATCTGAGAAATCACATCGAAATTCATCAGCCTTGGCAGAGAAATATGTGATTTGGGGTGTGCATTCAAATGTGGAGAAAAGAAGATTCAAGGCGAGAGTCAGCATCCAACAAGGCCTTCAATTTTGATTAATCAAGAAATACTCAGAAAAAGATTTTGTGAGTCCACCAGAAATTTTGGAATTTTCGATCCATAATTAAGTTTTCCTAAAAGTTTGTATAGAATTGGATAGATTAACTCATTGGTAAATCAAGGTAATTGTTTCTGATTTTCCACATGCAGATAAAAATGTCTGAGACAATAGCTGATGGTGTCACTGTTATCATTGATAATATGCTTAATAACTTGTCTTCTAAACCTTCAAAGCCCTCAATGTTTAGAGTTGGTGACAATTTACGCAGCATAAATCCAGAGGCTTATGATCCACAAATAATAGCCATTGGCCCATTTCACCACAATAAACCTAACTTGCAGAATATGGAACATCACAAAGTCAGGTATCTAAAGCTATTTCTTCAAAGAAGAAAAGAGTCAAGTGTAGAAAGATGTGTTAATACAATAAGTCACTTGGAAGACAGGGCGCGGGAATGTTATGCTGAAGACATCCAACTTGATAAAGATAAGTTCGTGCAAATGTTGATTCTTGATGGTTGTTTTATCATCGAATTTCTCTATATGTTTCAACAATGGTTGTTTTATCATCGAATTTCTTTATATGTTGCGACACATAAAATATAGGGATGAGGCTGACCCTATTTTCCAGTATAGTCATATACGAAATCAATTGCGTCATGATCTAATGGTACTTGAGAATCAGATTCCATTTTTCATCATTGATCATTTGTTCAAAACAATCAAGATCAATAGTGAAGACAACGTCAATTCTCTAATATGGCCTTTACTGCAAAATTGCATTTTCCCACTTCCAGAAGTTCCTAATGATGCTCACCATCTTCTTGGTATTGTACATCACAACCTGTGGTCTTCCTCTGAAATGGATTTTGGAAATTCAGGTGAAATCGCGAGTATAAATTCAGCTGTAGAGCTCGAAGAGGCAGGGATTTCGTTCAAAAAGTCAGAAGATAATAGTATTTTTGGTATTAAATTCGAAAATAAAGCACTGATCATTCAAGAATGGAAAATTTATGATTCGACAGAATCAGTGTTCCGAAATCTGATTGCGTATGAGAACTACCTCACAGGCACTCCTCAAAAATATGTGACAGACTATGTATTCTTCATGCATTGTCTCATTCGTTCTCCTAAAGATGCAAAATTGTTGCGCCGTAATGGAATCATTAGCAACTTTTTGGGGAGCGACGAAATGGTTTATAATTTATTCAACCAGCTAGACAAGGATGTCATGGCTTCTTCTCAGTTTTCGTATTTTAATATTTCCAAACGTGTAAACGAACATTGTAGCCACAAAAGGAATGGATGGATGGCAATATTAAGGCGAAAATATTTCAACAGTCCATGGGCACTCATTTCAGTCTTTGCTGCCATTGTCTTGCTTGTTCTCAGCATCATGCAAGCTACGATTGCTATTCTCTCGTACCGTAAGTTACTCCCTAAGAATTGTATGTTTTAACTAAGTATTGCATATTTTAGACTCCATTTCACAAATTCATAAAAATGAGTTGCAGGTCTAGTCCCACTTAATGTGTGTAAAAATGAGTAATAGTTATTGTGAATGTCAGGTTGAAATTAATCTTTGATTTTGACTTTTAATTTATAAACCAATTTATGAATCAACCATACTACATGTATACTCTTGTGTATATCTTCCCTTAAACTCTATCACGTGGTACCATCATCCCCTTTAATTTCCCAGCAGTCTTTCTCTTTCCTGCCTAGATTATGCCACAAAGGAGGAATGTAAGGCCCGATGTACAAAAGAATGTACATCTAACATAATTGTTTATAAATTGTATCCAAACGGAGGCTTAGTATAGAAAGACCCGTCAAGTAAGGTATTAGGAACTAACCTTGGATTGTTTCGTTAAAAAAGAAGAGTACCTTTCTTTAAAATGCATTACTGATACTTTTGCTATGTGACAGTGATGTGAACTACTAAGAGAAATTTATATTTGATTATCCAGTTGTTTAATTGCGTACATGTTATTTTAGGTCATGATCTCAAGAATGGGAAGTGATTTCAAGTGTTTGAAGCTGGCAACAATGTATGGTAACTCAAATTTCTATTAACTTTAAGGACGATACAGAACCTAGAATCCGGAATTATTATAGTGTGCGAATTTATATGATGGCCTGTACAATGAATGAATGTTACAAAATC
>CAIGRQ010047257.1:0-22852 GCA_903798375.1 Fraxinus sp. D2006-0159
ATTAAAACATGAAATCTGATTTTGGAATTTGGATCTCCAAATTTGGATCTTCGTTGAAATTGGATGGCCATCATAAACAACGTCGTCCAAGTTTAAAAATTCATCAACTTCAACTTCTTCATCGAAAATTGGCTCAATGTCATACTCCGCAACCAAATTAGCCAACCTATCAAACGCTAGCGTCAAGGGTGGACCAAGCCCATTTTTTTTGTGGGATCAAAAATGAGAATTCAAAAATGTTTAGTTAAAAAAAAACTCGAGGAAAACTCAAAATAATAAAAAAAATTATGGGATCTTTTGACCCCACATGACCCCATGTGGGTGCGCCGTGGCTAGCGCCGATTTGCTTTCTTCACTAAAACTAAAATTCATTCACCTATTTAGAAGGCGTGAAAGACCCATTGTCATCATCGTAGTCCTCCTCCTCTAACTAGTCAATCGATGTGTCTCTACGGCCTATAGTACTTATATTATTGTGATAAAAGTTTATTCATCTGTTCCTTCAACATCCTCGTTTTTTGACCTTATTATTTCATTTTTACCAGTTGTTCAAACGACATCACTTGTAGATGCAATTGCGCTAAATCATCAGGTTGTGTTATTTTCACCTTTCATGAACATCCTATCTTCTTGTTATTTTCTATTATTCGGTGTTGGAATAATAAAAATGGATAATATTTAATAGAATAAAAAAAGAAATAAATTATGAAATTTATTAATTGACTTAAGTTAAATTCAAAAGTATAATCCCAAAAAAAAAAAAAAAACAATTCTAAGTGCAGTAATTTAAAATTAAGTAAAATTGAGGTTGACCCTTAACATCGAAATTGATCCTAAATCACGTTGGTTAATGGAGTTTACATGAGTCTAAGGGTGTGTTCGGTAGATATTAAAATTGAAAAACTAGCCGTTATTGTTGACTTTTATTAGACGAGTGGTACCCAATAACGACTGTATTTTCAATTTTAATTGAATTTTAAACCATACGAAACACGTCCTAAGTATATTAAATGTGACGATAGTTGATTAATCACAAACCTGCCTCAATTAAGTCCGGCAAAGGTAGTGCTTGATTTTACATATGTAGGTGCGTCGGTCAATCGTCATCAATCCAACAATTTTGACTAGTCAACAACTGAACTTCTAGAAGCAATGTCAACATTTCGGATAACACAACAATACATTTGACATTCTTGTCAAAGTTATCTTCAAATTTAAAATATTACAGATATGACCAATAATAAATGACAAACTTAAAAGCATGTTTGTGGGTGATGTGAATTGGAAAAAGCCATTAGTGTAGGGAAGTGTTGGCAGAATTCATATCGACATTGACGTAGCGGTACATGATTTGACCTGTTTTTTTTTTTTCTCTCTCTCTCTTTATCTTCCAATGTTTTCGGGCCTTGAATTGTCTGTCAAAATGTCTTGTACTTATAACAAAATTGACATAAATTTGATCGTTTATAAACAAATTATAGGCGGTAGCCAAACATGAGTTTATCTTGTGCAACGTTGTCCCTTATTACGTTCTCATTAGATAAAGATGTATGTTTCCGTTTTCAACCATCATATCTTGATAAATGTATTCGCCATCCATTGGGGTCTGTCTCCACCTACAAGTACAAATAGAATTATAATATTTTGATATGTTCTAAACGAGTTCGCCAAATGAGGTTCGATTAGACATGTGAATTATAACAATTTGAGCATCTGTGTTCAAACCGTTATATCTTACATATTGTGCACTTTGAGAAAACTTCTATCCATCTTATCCCTTAAGTCTCTCAAAGCAGAGGTATTAAGTTTGAATTGTGGAGGACACAGAGTCATGAGAGATAAATAGGCAAAGACTCTTCTAAAGCGGACAATATGAATAATAAAATGGCTTAAGCATGAAGGCTCGGGTTGCTACATGAATGATCATTGTTTTACAAGAAAACGCAAAAGGAAGAGTATGTACCTGAAATGCTTTGTTTCTCCAATGAAATATGCAGCCACGACGTTCCATGACACTAAGTGCAGACCGAGGGATTGATGCTTTAAAGGATGTGTGGAGTTTCACTTTCATAAGCCCTCTAAACGCGAAAAGAGCAGCTACAATGCCGTTTGGAGTCAATCCAGTGACATGCAAGATAGTCATATTCTGCAGACGGCTTATGCTAGCCAGTGCTACAAGCCCAGCATCGGAAACTGGACAATACGATAAGTTTATCTGCAAATGAATGATTCATCAGTTCATCAAAGCCAGTTGACACGTCACGTGACTGTATAGATATAGGATACCTGTTTGAGATATTGAGAATAAAGAGCAAGAGAAATCATTCCATTATCATCAATGTCACGGCATTTCTTAATGTCCAAGATGCTCAGCTGTTTACAATTCATGGCAATGGCGGATAATCCAACTGAAGATACGCAAGGACAACCTCGAATTTCTAGAACTTTCAATTGTAAGCATTGAGATAAGGATAATAAAGAAGCATCGGTAACTTTGTCACAGTAAGCCATGTTAATTGACTCCAGGGCAGGGCAACCGCTAGCAATTGCTGCAATGCCATCATCGGTTATTGACATGCACCTGGTCGAGGGGAAGAAATGGAAACTGTAAACAGAATTTAATTGAATAGACGCACTTGGGAAACTTAAGAAAATTAATTCGAACTACAAAATTCTCGAAAACCAGCAATTGATGCTTTGGATGTTTGTTCTGTAAGTAACCTTTTTATAGCTCAAAGGATTCGTAATTCTATGACTTAGCCATTACTCCAAAATGAGAGGCCAAAATCCCTTAAAACCTTGTAGAATTTCTAAATAAAAGGAGCTCGGTTCACACTAAAACAAATGCAACTTGGAAAAATGTGAAAGCTGTTATAAACTTGTTTACGTGCCTGTACAAGTCAAGCTCTATAAGATTTTGACAAGATATTGCAACATGTGACAGTCCAAAATCTGTGATGTTTAGACACACTCCCAGTTTTAAACTCAAAAGCTCAGAACATTTCGAGATTGACTCTAAACCTGCACCATAAAGTAGCACGTGTCATTTTAAATAGACCTAAAAATCCACAAATTGAACTGGATATTTTAAAGGTTAAACCTTCATCATTGATTTCATTGTGTGTGATATCCAGTTCTTTCAAAGATTGACAGCACTGCCCAATCAACACAATAGCTTCTTGGGGGACCATGCGACAAGCCTCCATTCTGAGGGAAGTGAGTGAAGAGCACGAATTTGTTATGCTGTCTATAGAGGCGCAAGTTATCTTGTGACAGCACGTAATGTCCAGTTTCTGCAACTGAACAAGCCTCTGAGCGATATAGGAAATACCCTCGTCTGTCACTCCAGGGCATTTACATAAACTCAACTCCTTCATAGATACACACCAATCCCCAATTGCTTTCATTGTACTGAAAGTGACCAGGCAACCGTCTAACTTGATAGATTTTAATCCCGATAACTTGGACCAGCATTTTGCAAAATCAGCAGTGACCTGAACCCACCATTTAATGCAAAAATTTGGAAATGGGGTCAAGTTACAAAATCAGATAATTTATGGTAGGAAAATTCCACTTACGGCAGAGCCATATGCCAAACTAAGGTGGCTTAAGCGTTCAGAGCCATTGATTAAAGAAAACAATTCGACATTGCTAATATTGTGACACTTGGATATATTGAGCACCTGTGAAACACAGAAGCAGAAAACCATAAACAGCACATGATTAATTAAATCAAACAATTCAAAGCTGCAATTGCTAGTCTGCTGAGGGTAAACTTTATTAAACCATTGGAAAATATTAGTACCTCAAGCGACTTGCAACCTTCTTTCAGAATCCTAAGGCCCTCATCATCAATGCCAGGACATTCAACAAGAATTAACTCTTTGAGATGTTCTAGTTGCAGAATAGGTGCCAGACACTTCTCCGTTATCTGCAACCATAGGGACAGGGGACGGAAAAACTTCGAGTTCAATGGAAGTACACGAAGTACTCAGAAATGAAGAGAATAGGAATCAAATTTGGGTAAATGCCACACCATAAGCATATTTCCGAATTATAAGGAATCAGTCGAGCACATAAACATGGACTCAAATCTTTCAACGAGATATATCAACTTCCATAGACCTTTCTTTCTTTGTTATGTTAATTTTATCCAATTACTTGAATTATCACCATTCAATTATTTCTTTATTTGTTTTTTCCTCCTGTCAAGGTTAATATTCTCTGTTCAATCATCAAAATGAAGAAGTTACGGGAAAAGAAGTCTTCAATGCAACCAGCAGCAGACAGCACTAATCCTACCAAAGCTACCAAGACAGCAGAACCTAAATTCATCTATCAAAAATTCAAAATCAAGTGAAAAACCTAAATACAAGAGATAAAAATCATTTTCAATATATTTTGATCAGTTTCTTATCAGAAACAATCATTAGAATAAATGGTGGAGAAATCATTGACACAAAGTGCAAAAAAGAGAGAAAGCCATTAACTAACAAGTTACCAGCAAATAAGAGAGGTCCAAACTCTGAATATCTTTACACTTTGTGGCAATTAAACCTACACCCAAATCAGTAAGTCTCATACACCATTTCAAGCAGATAAGCCTCAGCTTTTTGCAGCCCACAGCAATGCACCCAATTCCAATATCTGATACTAATTTGCACCTTGCCATCAACAACTTTTCCAAGTTCTTAGCTTCTGCAATAGAAGCCGCCCCAGCATCCGTCAACTCCGTTGCATTGGACAAATCCAATTCAACCAAACCCCAACACTTGCTTGCCAAACTTAACAATCCCACATGAGTAAAAAATCTTGATCTTGACAGATTAATGGACCTCAAAGTATACCCATATGCATTAGATATAGACAACAGTACTCTGTCCTCTACACGTGGACAATAAGTAAGATCAACATGATGAATCAGAGGGTATCTATTGAGAATTCTTGAAATGAGCTCAATGTAAAGAGGCTTCAAAGTCTTCCTATGATGGGATTCAATAGAGTGGAATGATTTGCTGACTAAAGAGAAAGATTTCTTGGTGTCTGGATCTTCATAGAGGCAGTCTAAGATTGTGGATATGATCTCTTCTGAGAGGGATGCAAAGGGATTAATGAGTTCCATACCTTCCATGGTTTTGTGGGATTTTTTTCATTCAAATGCTGAAATTACTGTGGTATTTTGTGAGTGACAAGAAATTAGAGAAGAAATTGCAAAAGCAATAATCTTTGACTAGGTAATGGAAATGGAAATGGAACCTTTTTGTGGAAAGTAGAAAGAGAAAAATGTGAAGCCATTGGTTGATTGATTCTGAGATCCACGTTTCCAACTGTCTAAACAGAAACCAGTTCTTTGACTGGGGTTGTTTACTTGTTTCTGTTTGGGGAAAATAAGAGGAATTAAGGAAGGTGACGCAATAAAATTACAAAACTAACCTTTATTATGTTTGATTCGCAAATGTAAATGGTAGGGACAATTTGGGGATTGGATGAGCATCACTCTCTTAGTAAATGGGCACCGGACGCACGGGGGCGTTAGGGGGGCGCCAAGTGCGTCCAGGGCCCATGGCATGGGCATATAGCTTAATTTCTAGTAATAAATGGCAAATATAATAATATATAAGGTGGTGATATGATCAGAGAGGAGGCGGGTCACATTCGGGGAAGGGAATAAATGAGGCAGTACATATTCCAGGAGGCAACCTGGTACGGCATATAATATTGCCATTAGTAATAGTATACTTTTTTTCTTTTTCGGGATAAAATATTCAGAAGCACGACTTAATATACATACGTGGTAGGAATGTTAATTCAAATCACGACACTACAAATCTCGAATCACTCAAAATGCATGTCCACACTATCCTAGGATGCTAATGTGTCACAATTTGAGTGATTTGAAATCTAAGATGTGATTTAAATGAGATGTCGTGATTAAAATGAAAAGCTCGTATCATGTTAGATTGCACCGTTGAAGATGTTCTCATCTTTCACATGCCTTCGAGTTAAGCTACCCTCACAAACCCATAAAGAAAGCCCCCGTTTGTTTGCTACTAAAATCATATTTTTAATAAATTTTAATAGAATTTGATAAAATGTGTAGTTGAAAAGTTGTGAATCCCATTAAATATGTGATTAATATTAATTTTTGACTTCGATTTAGATTTTAAAAAAAAAAAAATCTAAATTTTAATCCCTACTAAACTGAGGCAAAAATCAGAAGCCAAGAAAGATTGGCAAGGGCTGCATAATCATCAAAACCTTGTAAAAATTTATGATTTTCTCCTGGCTAATTCCACCATCTGAATGTCATATAATATATATTGATAAGTGTATATTTAGGTCCTTAAATATAGATATTTGAGAGTACTTTTAGGAAATTATTTTTTAATCTCGTATAAATATTGTTTGTTTAAACTAAAACTCGATATTTGACGAGCTTTTGGAATGAAAATCGAACAAAAAGGATGAGTTCCGAACATAATTCTGAGAACGTGGACGAACTTAATACAAATTGGAAGATCAAGCGCTTGAATTGCAATTATAACAAACCTTAGCTGACCCAAAAAGAGAGAAATCATGCACCGAACTGCACTAAATAACGAGTTGAGCCTTGCAGTTGCAAGGCATAGCCCATGCGATCACAATTGCACGTTTGGCAAAAGCATATTTCAACATCGTTATGCCATTCGATCCCAATGGTGTATACCATGTAAATCGCATGATGTAAAAATTCAGGCACCATTATGTTCCTTTTTTGGGTTCGTCCAAATTTTAAAAAGCGATTTGACCAACGATTTAACCTACTGTTGACCTCTAATCTTGTGATTAGAAAACAATGCTAGGAAGAAATTCAATACAAGTAGGACTAACTTGAGCTACTACCCATAGGCCATAAAGAAAAACCAGAAAAGAATGACAAGAAAGTGTGGCAGTAACAACATAATCATCAAAATCTTGTGAAAACTAATTATATTCGCCTGGCTAATTCCACTGTTATACATGTATGCAAAAAAGGACAAAAAAAAAATGTACACCACTTGAAAAGTTCTGAATGCATATTCTAGAGTTCTCGTCGAAATGCCTGATTATCGTATGTTTACCACATGTACTTCTGGCCTGAATCCCATGAACAAGACCTACATTTTCAACAGCACAATCATAAGGATTTAAAATCTCTGTCTGCAATGAACAAGAAAATGAAATCTATCATTAACAGGAAAATTATAAACATGCAAAAAGGTGAATTTCTATTGCATAAAATGGCGTCATCAATTTATTTTCACTTTATATAGTTATTTGGATGTTACAGACAAGAAAAGCTAGAAACTGCCAACCCTGGTGGTACACATGCCTAACCTAGAAACTCGGTTGATTTGTACCAAGTCATTGAATTACTACTTCAAATGCAAAACCGGCAGAACCGACCCTCCTCCCAGGGTAGCCCAGGTTCCAGAAACAAAATTCGACACAAAAATACGAGGATGGATAAAGACAGTACGGGAAAAAAGAACAGAGGAATAACTTTTCAAGTTCCCACTGTCATCCAATGAAACAACAGTTACACTCTGTCCTCTCTATCTTTTCATGAAATCGAATGTCGAAATCAATTCCAGCAGCTACTGAACCCATTTTATATAATGTACTAAGGCCTAGTTTCCATGCACTTCTGACGTCCAAGTCCAGCTGTTGGAACGGTGATATAAGAGTGCATACTAAGGCCTAGCAGAGCTTCCCAGAATTTAGGAGGATGCACCGGTGGAAGATGTCCTCCCTCAATTTTAAAAACAAAGTGCCCAATTACAAAATGCCCTTGTTTAACAATAGATTCCACAAGCAGAGGTTACACTTAACATGAATGCTCTCAGCTCTCCTTGCTAAGTAAGCAATCGTCTTTGGATGTAGGATAGAAAGAATCTTGTTCCCCAATCTAACCATGCACCCAACTCCCAAACCCCCTGAAAAATAGAACAATGGCACATGGTCTCTCGTGAAAAAAGAGTTGATGCCAATTTGTGTGCATTTTGAGTCCACCACACACATTGACCACTATAATAACAATTAAAAGGGGGAAAAAAAATACAGAAACGGGAAAAAATAATGTGATAATTTTTTTAAACAAATACAGCAATAATATAATATTAAAATATGCATAAATTCTCACAAGATTCCATGTGTCATTCTTGGTGTTTTAATGTCTTTTTCTAACTAATAAACATATCTAAATTGGAACACTCAATTCACAATATAATGAAACAAGCAAACTTACCATATCAACATGTCACACAAAAGGGCTCCAGGAGTTTCTAGAGCTTGACAGGTCTCCTCAAAGCAAGCTCAGGCAATTTTAACCAAGAACGTCATCTCAGATGGTACGATGCAACTCATGGTCACAGGAGAGAGAGGGAGGGTGCTTGAAATTAGTGGCCTTTGCATTCTTCAAATTGAGTCCGCAGTCAATAAATATAAAGCACCTGAGATTACTTTAACACCACGGTGCAGTAAATAAATGTGATGACTATATTTTCTGAGATCAAAAGGGAGATTGGCACAGTGGACAGGTCGATTTGTGAGAAGTTGAAAACCACTTGTAGAGGCAGGCAGAATGGAATTTATGCTTGCAGGTCTTGCAAGCAAGGCGAGGCAAGCTATGGTTGGCAGTGTGGATGACACTATAACAGATAGGGCACTCCTCAACACCTTCAAATTCCTTGTCAAAATTTCTCTTCCATATCCGTATTGCTTCAGCTAAGGCTCCATTCTGTACCATTCACACACATCATCAACCTCCAGATTTCAAAACGGAAATGTTCAAAGTAAAAAACATGTAAACAATGCTCAATATTTCTTGGCATATTGGAGGACCATGAAGTTCATAACTAATCAATGTTCGCAGTAAGGCCAAAATTCTCTTAAGTATGAATAACAAAAAACGAAATCGGACATGTTCTACACAAATACTCCACCACCAAAAAGATCTTGCTCTTGCACTTGCACTTTTTTCCGCAGGTTAATACAAGTTGGACACAATTTTTAAATGATATACATGTGATCATCTCTAAAATGTTTAAGCTTTTAGATGAAGTGGTTCGAAATGGTACTAGAACCAAAAAAGGTTCAAAGAAATAATTCAATCCCTTTAAAGCTCAAATAAGCAATCAGATTCCAGGATCAGTGTTATCCAATGAGCCACCATCTTGAGTTGGCATGTCAAGGGTAAATTCCTCATCGGTTAGATATGAAACGCTACCCAACATACAAGAGATTAAACAACTCGTAACCAAATACACATTTTAAGATGAAAACCCAAGTCATTTACCATATCATAATATGCAAAGGTCTTGAATTCAATTCTGAACACACCCATTTAATGAAATTTTACACGTGTCAAGATTTGACCGAAAAAATGAGCCCACCTATACGTGAGGGGCATGTTAAAAGACTATTTAAATTATATACAATAGCCCTCTCAAATAGCTTATCTTTAGATCAAGAATCCATTCTTTTTATAAGGGCTAAAATCAACACTTATTTTGGCTTTTTTACCACATATTGTAGGGTGGTTCGAAAATACAACACAATCGTTTACTTCACAAAGATTTTTATATCATTTTTCAAGAACTAACCCACTTAATGGAGTATTTGTAACTTCGCATCTACGTGGTGGTTGTTGGGGGGTGGAGAATCTCAGATGATCAATCTGGGATGGAGGACACGAACCAGATACATCAACTAATATCAAAGTTGACAAGTGATGCCCACATACAACAAGAGTAAATTCATAAATTCTTGAGTTGCAATTGTCTTATAGTGGGCAAACAATGTGTACATAGAGGAGCACGTGAGCAGCAAGAGTTTGTTAGTTATACCTGATTACTAACAAACGACTTCATTGACATCAACCATTTTCTCTGCTTCAACTCGCTAATGCCAAGGCTCCTGGTACAATCTACATCTACAGGTCTCAGAGGATAAGATGGAGGAAGACGAATTACTAGATCTATTCCCGTTTCATCCTTCGAATAAGTGGCCACAACCTCATTAGCTGATTTTCTCACACTAATTGAGAAATTTTCATCTGCAAAACTGGCTTTCTTGATCTGCATAGAGAAAAATAAGCTTCAGTTTTATGCTGTGATCACATCAAGTATATCTTATTGCAAAATAAACTTAAAAGAAAATAACACTGAAGACAATGAAGCATTGAAACAATCATAATCTCCAATCTTATGTGATATTTGAGGTGCACATTATCTCTAGCAGGCTTTTCATCTACCTATTTCTACATAGAGAGGATACTCAATGCATAATAATGCTCAAGACACTACGCGATGACGGAGAATTATATTCATGCTTACCTTGCAAGCAGGGAGGCTGTTTCCGTAACATACAGATTTTTTACAGAGTCAAAAAACAAGTCAACTGGAATTAAACTGGAATCAACAGCAAACAGGAATCATGTCATACACACCTGAGATAATTCATTTGCAACAAGTGTTGGGCTACACCACGTTTTTGTGAAAGACTCAACAGAAGATGAAGTAGAACGATTTCGTATGTCACTAAACCATCCTCGAACATAGGCAGGAAGAATATGAAGCATCAAACCAAATATTCCACCTGCAAGTGCGGCCATTTTCTCTGTTTCAACAGGCCAAAGTGACTCTATGCAAAACAATACTGATCTGGTACTGATGGCACGTGTTGCAGCTGAGGCTGCTTTGGATACTGTTGCTGGAAGTTCTATATCTTTCCTTCGTGAGCCTGGCACCATGTACAATTCCAATTGAATGTGTTGGATAAGGCAATCCAGTATTACCGAATTGGTAGAGTCTTGTACATACTGAACCAATCTCTCTCTTTCAGATGAAGTAGATGGCAAGGATCCTAGATGTGACAGAAACAAAGACCAAGCAAGAAATATGTTCACCTGTAAGTTTAACAGAGACAACACAGCCTATGAGGTAATGTTACATATAATTTAACTCAGCAATCAACATCTCTCTTATGCAATGTTACCTACTCCTAGAGTAACCAAAACATTAAGATATCACAAAGGAGCAAAAAGCAGAAAGTTAATGCTCACGGTTACTTATTGCTTACCCGTTCATTTGCCACTAAATCCATTTCAAAAACCTCCTCTGGAAACATTTCAAGCATGTGAGAAATTTCTTCCCTCAAATGAACATTTCCTTCAGAAGCAATATCAGGATTGTGAGGATCCTCGTCGTTAGACGTATCTACCAAACTAGCGATGTCGTATTTAAAAGCTGAGTGCATCACAGGTTCAGTTGAAAGAATAACAAACGCTGCAAACTGCAGAGGAGGAAGTGGTTTGCAAGAAAAGAGTAAAGCATACAATGAGCTTATGGGCCCTTTACTTAGACCCCAAATCTCTATCGATTTCACAGCTTTGTCTCTTGCATGTGAACTAGACTCAATAGCCCTTGAAGCTACTAACTCCCAGAAGTGAGGATGATCCAGGCGAGATGACGCAACAACAGATGAAGCCTCATGGCAATAAGAATTTGCAATGGCCTCAGCAGCACCAGTACAGAAAAATAAACGAAGAATACCTTCTAGAATTCGATCCTTGATGACCTCCCACCTCTCAATCCTCAAAGGGTTTGAATTCTCAGCGTACTCTTTCTTTTGGAGTCCCATCAGGCCACAAAACAGAGAGAAGGCAGTAAGTGCATTTGTAGCAAGTTTTATGGGAAAAGAGTCTATGGTTGAAACGGCAGTCTTAAACTTCTTTAGAGTATCTGTCGTGTCATTGGAACTAGAACTGTTTGCCACAGCATCATTCACATTTTCAGCAACTTCCTCCATCATAACAACAGTTGACTCAATCCAAAATCTTGACCGAATTAGAACAAAATCCCAATCATCTTCATTGAATTCCTCCCAGCAATAAGCAACTGAAACAACCACTAACTTTGACAACAAACTCTGAACCAACGGCAGCTTGTTTACTACAGCTGATGCACCAGCATGTTGTCTCTGCTTCTCAAATAACTTGTACAGAAGTTCCTTCTCCACAGGACTGATATATCTCTCTGGTTTTAGCCCTTGCAATTGTTCTGTTGTTTTAATAGGGAAACACGATATAACCAAGTGAAAGAAATCCTCCATATCTGGAAGAAGAAGTCAAATTGTTAAAATAGCAAAGCCAGAATGTTGGAAAACAGGAATGAACTGCAACAACACCATGGTGGAACATTATGAGATTTTTGCCATTAGATACTCAAAAAATGATATGTGCCTTAGCTTCAAGATATAAAGCCGTGGAAATCTATAATTCATTTCCCTTTATGACTACCATTATATAATCATATATTCATGAGTACACCAAAAAGTCGATAATTTAATTATGAGTGCACAGTACATGAATGAAAACTAATTGTAGCTTGTATTTACCTTCTCCAGTTTGCCATGTATTCAGAGGAGGGAAAGATACAGTTCTCTCAAGCCAGTCTACTGTTGAATCATGAAATTTGCTTTGACTGTAATACTCACACTCATCACTCGCACTGGAGTCTACCAATCTGATGCTTAAGGGTCTTATGAGTATGCTAACAACAGAAGAAAGAATCCTCAAGCAATTCAAGTTAGTTGTTTCACCAATGTAGAGCTTATCCAGAAGCACATTAAAGAGTGATTCAGCTTTGCCCTTCCCCCATATATCATCTTGAAAAAGAGTCAACAGTAAAGATACGAGAGCTCTCAAAAAGGGTTCCTCAATGCCCTGCACCTCATCGTATGAAGCGGGCCATAAGGGGCTTAACCCACTACCAGCTCCCTGGACAAGAGCACCATCAAGCAGAATGCTGACAATGGAATCCAGAAGGCAGTATTCAGAAGAGTGCTTCACATATTCACTGAGAGAAGGCAGAAAAGAGTGCAAAGCACTACCACCAAGCCATTTCCATGTACATAAAATTTCAGCAGCAAGCCAGGCTCGAGAAGAATACAGATTATTTGTTGTTAGGTCTCTAATAGGCTCCCCATTTAAAGATGGAGAGGTAGAAGCAGCAATAACACGTGCAAATCCAATTTCGGATATTAGTTTGTCAACTAAAGCAACAAACAGAGTGTTTTTGGATGCCTACAAATAAATTGTATTGATAAAAGTTAGCTTCTCTCAGTAGTATCCTTGTTTACATAGTATATACACGTACGATAAACAGCTTTAGTGCATGTTTGGGATTGCTTATAGCTCTTAAGCACTCCCAGACATGCTATATACAATAATACAATTAGTTTGGGAATAAATGACTAGGGATCCAGGTACTTAACTATATAAGTGAAACAGCTGACATCAGGGTAGCATGAGCACTTTTAACTACAGATTAAATTGGGTGAAATGTACAATTAAGTATAAATATCCATGTATTCTACAGTAAACTATCTATGACTTTACTTAAGTTATATGTTGTGAAGAAACTGAGACAGCAAGTTCTGGTTGAAGTCTTCCTCGCGAATTTACTGAGTAAGCTATATCGGCAATATAATGGCTAATTTTGGCATGATTAAGAGTGATTTTGTTGCTAAAGAAAAGAACATATAGACTACACAGTATAAACTCAAGGTAAAGAAGAAAGTGATTCCCATGCCCCATGATTGTCGGTGTCAGATCATCAATCAGAAAAGGACTCAAGGATTTCAGTTTTCAGTGAAAGCTTCATTTTTTTGAGACAGATGAGGAAGGCAGATAATCATTTACCCCAAAATAAAGTTCGAGAACAAAATGATGTAGGAAAAGAGAAGTTCTGCAAGATATAAAGGATTTTCCGAAGCAAGTATAAACTATAAACAGACAAAAGGCCACTGCAATGTGGTGTACTGAGTGGAATCAAACTAAGAAACTTCTCACTCGAAAAATAAATAATTCAAAACAAAATGCTAGAAAAAATAAGAATAACACAAGTAAAACTCACATAGAGAGAACCATTTTCAGCTTTGAAGCTGGATCCTAAACGATTATCTGGCATGATCCACAAGGGCCACCAATCATTCTTCGTCAGGAAATGCTCCAACAACTGCTGTTCCTCGAATTGGTCATTACAGAAATATTCAAAAATGCCACCCATCCATTGGCAGCATAAAGATATGATTCTATCAGAATCTAATTTAGTTTCCATAAATATAATGGATTTTATTGACTCAACCAAAACAGTTCCCAGGCTGTTTCGATTATTTATGCTGAGACTTTTAAAGAACTGATGATTACATATCTTGCTATGAAAAATAAGGATAGCCTCGCAGAATGTCAACCTGGCCTCAATTTCTCCCATCTGCTTTTCATCAAGTTCATCGTCGGTAACAGTTAACATCTTACATTCCCAGTCAATGATAATTATTGCAGCTAATATACCTGAAACTAACTCGGTTTCATCATTAATAGTCTTCAGACAAAAGAAACTACCATTTAGAACATCCACGGCAAAATGAGCCATCTCAAGCATATTAGTAGAAGATTCAAATCCCCAGGAAGAATAATTTCTCCCATTACTCAACAAAGAACACATTTTTTTAACCCAGACAAAACTAGAATCCAGCATGAAAGTCAACAGAATTCGAAATATTTCTTCATATATAAGAACCGATGTGTTTCTTGATAAGAAGGAAATATTATCTTCTTCTACTCCACCACCAAGAACAGCACTGCCACATACGATAAAACGAAGAAAGAAGGTAAGAGTTTTTCCCGTACACACAACAAAATTTATGCACAATACTAGAAGAATAAAGTGCTCGATTACAGAATAGAGTATTCAGGGATGAATGGGAAGGATACGCACAGATTACTTATATAATCTCCATTGAATAAGGGATTCAGATAGTTTACCACCAAAAAATAACAACAAACTCATCGTGGATTAGTATTTCTGTTCTATGGGAACGAGTTACCAGTCCAAATGAGAAAAATGAAGAATCTGTCAATTTATATCAAAAGAATAAATCAAACTGAACGGAATTGAAGCCACAGAGAACTGAAAGGGGAAAAACACTATTTTAAAACGAAGAGAAGGTCAATTTTTAGACGTAGGTGAATTTTCTGCAAAGCATTTAAATATCTTATCATTCTTCTAAGTCAGCTAGTGACAACTATTGTTTTCGATGGTATATGTTTAAAAGCTATATATGCTGGCTATCCAGCCGAAATATGTTCAACGTGCTGTAGTCTGCCAACCATCTGCACTTGAGTTAAGCTTTAAATATGGTGCTTGTGTACAAATAACCTTCTCCAAAGTATTCATATGCTGAAGTTCTAAAATTGACTAATGAATAGAGACTTCAAGATGGACCTTATCGTGTTCCACTCTAAAGGGTAACCTTTTTCAATTACTGTATGATTCCATATGGGCATAATAATTCTATAGATGTTAACAGGTCACAGACCAACAAGAAGTGAAGGTAGCAGGGACAAATTCTCCATACCATGCATGATTCCTCTTTCACCTCACGCATGCCAAAATTTAAACAGGAAGATTGACTTACTAAAAGGCCCACAGCTATAAAGCAATAGAACATACAAAGGGATTAAACTGAGTAAATCCCAAGTTTATTTGAAATCAGATACGGTCAGCATTTAATAGTTATAAATGACCGGGCAAATATTTCAAGATATCACTATTTACGCACCATAAGAAGTGAGCATCAGAATTCCTAAATGGAGGAAAAGAATGGATAATAGAGAGAGCAGCTGAATCTAGAAGCTCATGATGCCATACATATGAGCAGGATCCTTCCAGATGAGTTCGCTTTCTAGTTCTCTCCCTAGCCTTCTCTATCAACATAGCCAAGATAGATATTTTGTTGCCATCCACAGTTCCAGGAGTAACACCCACATGTTCTGAATTTATTAAATATGTGATGATGGCATTCCACTGCTCTGAGAAGAACTCTCCATCAAGTAATGCTAGCAAGAGGTCTAATCGAGATGCATTAGAGAGGCCAACTTCTCTCAAGCACAAGGGAATAATCCTCTCGTTGAAATATTGCAAAAACTCTCGAGAACCCAAATCAATAGAAATAAGTTCTTGAATAATCTTCTGAGGCCCAAATACTGAAACAGCAACCACAATAAGTCTCACTGAATCTGGTGAGTCCTGTCGTAAAGAGAACAAAAATTGTTGATGTAATGAATCGCAAACTATAACATTCCTGTCATAAGACTGGAGAAAACGACTTAATGATATATTAAGCGGAGGAGAAAAAGAGATCCCTCATTTTTTTTCTTCTTTGAGATGCAAGCAAAGAAACGTTTCACAACTGCATGGCTCTATCACATTATTTAAATGAAACAGCAAAAGGCTAGCAAACCATTGTGGATAACAGCAAAACGCTAGTAAACCAGTGTGGATATCATTGAAAACGGCTCAAGATACCGGCAATAATAAGAAGTGCTCCTTGTTTCAGATATATGGTACAGCTAATTATGACAAAAAATATATAAATTTTGGAAGAAAAAACTACAGAAATTTTTTTAATGAGTCTAATATTTGTTAATATATATGTGAATTAATTCCAGTAGAAAAATTAACTTAAGATGACACAAGCGATACCAGACAGCAAACTAAGATTAGTAGAACAAAATTAACATAGCACCAGGGAATTCATACTATTTTACTTCTTTCACTCGTAGTAAAGGAAGATCTATCTTAATTCCATACTGAAATGGATCACTGTTGATAACATTTACTGGTAAATCTACTCCTTTTATTCACAGAGAGGTTTGCCATGCCCGACCAGAGGATCATTTCAAATTTAGAGGAAAATTAAATATTCGAGCAACGATGGTTGCAGAATAATCAGAAAAAAAATATACTAAACTCAAGGGTCGATGGCACTTCAAATGGACAGACCACATCAAGTGCAGACATTTTATTTTATTTTTTTTTTTGAAAAGTAATCACGTAATTTTATAAATCAATATCAAAAGATAATACACAAGTAACACAAGGAGTGCATTATCACTTTAAACAAGACATCAAGTGCAGACATGGAATTAGGAATCAAGCATTATGTTAGATCATTATATCTCATGCATGTGAAAGCTGAAAATCTTCTGTTTACTCAAGTATGAATTCTTTCTTCAAGAAAACAATATATTTACATAAACTTATTGTGAATGTTCTTTTGCCATGAGGAACTATAGTTTTATAACTATAAAAATCTTGAATTTGATAGTAAACTACAACACAGGACATGATCCAAATGGATGCTTCATGCATAAGAAGTCCCAACTTCCAGATGAACACAACCTAGGTAATCGTCAAAAAAACTAAAGTGTCAACCAAAAGTCATATACTATAGATTTTCACATTCACGAGGTCCTTTAAAATTAAGTAGGCAAAATCAACTCATGGAAATCCCTGTACGTGTACAATCTCATACTGCCAGTAGACAAGTAACAAAGGAATTGATTAGTAAGAAAATCATTAAAAATTTTGAGCCAACGCACATAAAAGATATTCACTTACAATCAAAAACCCCGACAACCAAAACATAAAAATTTCTGTAGCTCATCTGTGCTCTTTACATCATTCCATAAATAAAAACAAAACAAACACCAGAGAAATAGTTTTAACCCAATAGCATTTAATTATAGATGTGGATTGTGTTGATAATTTAGCCCCTATTTGAGCCAAATTAAAATTTTCATTCTCATTCTTCTACTCATTTTCAACCACATTCTTTAATAAAATAATATTTTTCATCACATCAATAACTTTTCCTTCTTTTTCAACCACATATTCTCCATCACATCAACCAAAAAAATGCATTCTTTTGAAAATAATGTGCAATGTAGCTCAAACACACCCTTAGTTTGTAAACAAATGTTAGAATCAGTTGATCTCAAGCAATCCAAGGGATCCAGTTTAGGGGGGGGGCTCAAACAAGGGCCGATAATTTCACGTCAAAACTCCCAGCTATCGAGCAAAGTACACGGTAAACAAAATGTTATGCCTAAATCATTTTTACTAACCATCGTAAGAGATTAAAAGTAGCTTTCTTAACTTACAAATGTTTCAATGACTTGGAAAGACTCTTTCAACGTGGGCCCCAATAAGTCAGCCAAGGGCCATGATTCACCCTTCTGTACAGCATGTTTGTCCAGTAAAATTAAAAATTTGACTGCCCATTCTGCATTTTGAGAAGAGCACTCTGTTTGCCGAAATATATCCAGACAATTTCCTTGAAATGCTGAACAGAAAACCAAAAGCAGATCATGTTCCAGGCAATGGATCCCTGAAAGGATTCCGATGATGCATTTCCCAAGATTTCCCTCGTAATCTGCTGGATATTTGACATTAAGTGTTTCCCTTGATTCCTTATCAACAGGTTCAGTACTACACTTGGATGAAGCGATAGTAGTTTCAGAGAAGAATGTATCCTGATATTTTGAGCTGGCTGCCAGTAGGTACTCATGCCACAGAAGACCTATTACTATCGTATCAACAAGAGTACGCTGGAAACCGTAAATTGCGTCTACTCCATCACAATATCTGATACCAAAGAGGAGAAAAGTAGTCATTACAATAACCAAAAAATAAAATAAGATTTAAGAAAAACAGTAATCGTAATAAATGTGTATGTATGCTTTTGTGTGTGTGTGTGTGTGTGTAAAGTATACAAATTACCATCTCTAACTCAAGGAACTCATACCTAGAAGCATTTCTTAAAGCCCAAAGAAAACATTCTTCAAATCCCATGAAAAATGCCAGTTGATCCCCGTTAGAAAAGTAAGACAACTTTCTCCCTGCCCACAAATTCTGGAAAAATTGAAGGACAAATTTCTCTCCTACAATTGCTTTTGGAGGAACTGTGTCTAAAAATAAAACTAGAGCTGGGTAAGACACTTGCTGAGATCCAAAACACCCATTCTTCAGAAAATCCCATAACCGACTTAGAATTATTTTTTGAACATTCAAGGTAGTCCAACTGTCTGGATATCTTTTACTAAAGATTAGCACTGTTTCCCACATTGATGAATGGCATGCTGGATTCCTTTCCTGGAAAGCACCAAGTATGGTTGCAGCTAGACTTTTCATATCACCTTTATTTACAACATCAGGTATGTTTTTTATATAACTCCTCAGCACTGAATATGTAGCTGAACGGATTGCAGGTCTTTGAGACTTTAGAAAGTCTAGAAAATATTTATGAGTGGAGAACAACTTATCTGCGCTAGAAACAGTCACAGTCATAGCCCTGGCTTTCACAGCATGCTTTGATTCACCTATCATGTTGTCCGAATCAGATTTTTCAAATTGCCCACATACAAAAACATCAAGCAGTGTTGCCAATGCCAGTAATGATGATGAAACTACCTGAAACCAATTAGAAATTATATAAAAGCGTTATAACACATGAAGAGGATAAGATAACCTTATAGGGAAAATTAATACAAGGAAATGATGTCAACAGTCTGAAGAAAAAGTGTTTAACATGTGGATTTTAATTTGTGGGTAGGGTTTTTTGGAATCATAAAACAAGAAAATTAATATATTATCAAACACAAAACATTTCAAAGGATGAAGAGAAAAAAGGGCATGTATGAAATCAAAACATTGATCGCTCTGTGAATTTTCAAGCCAAATCCATTAGAGAAATTCAATGACCATGCAAAAATCCTGGTGACTTGTTCTTGTATAGAAGTCTAGCATAAATTTAAAAAAAAATAAAATCAAATAAATATAATAATTAAATAACTACACCCTCAATAATCACCTGTTGATGCATCTCTTCCAATTCATCAGATGCTATTGTTTTATCTGATAAACTTTGCGGGGTAAGCTTTAGATTTTCTTCTATATACATAAATATTTCCGCTGCGTATAACATTAAGGCATCTAGCCTTTTCTCCTGTGCTGGAAACGCCGTCTGTCCCATGGTAGAGCATTAAGATATAAAATTAGATAAAAACTTCATGATTGTGAATACCTATTTGTGGAACAAATGAAATGTAATATAAGTTTTTGACAACATACTGAAAAATGAAAAATAATACAATTAATATCAATAATATTAAATAAACAAAGGTCATAACATATAACATATGCAATAAACCTTGATATTGAGATACCATACAATACTGCTGTCCAAGCCAAAATATAAAGGAAAAAGAATAAAACAGGTTATCCGCTTCTAACTGAAAAGTGAAGATGATGGAACAAATCTATCCTCAGTGACTCAGTCCTCCCAAAACTATCGATAGATCATTGCCAGAAAGGTATTCCCTTCAAACCCAGTCACCATAAATCACGTTATTGGATGATCTCCATCATTTATTCATTTCACTAGGGAACTAAATCTGATTCTAAACAGCTTTGAAGGCTGTTATATTCCAGGCACGCATGCTTGCAATAGTTGCATACAAGTTTTTCATAATTCTCAATGACACTAGGAAATTCAAGCAGACGTAAAGGAGCTATTTGATTTTGTTTAACTTTGGTATGTCAGATTCAGAGATTTTCAGTGATGGTATACTCTACTTATCTCCTACTCAAGTAGTTATTTCATCCTATCACATGAGATTATTCAATCTTTCAGCGCATCTTCCCCAATTATTTCAGGAGAAAAATCTGGGATCTCAGTTTCATTCTGTTGGGAAGGCTATCTCATTTTTCAATAATGTGTTGTAGGGTTTACATAGAACAAAGAAAATAGAAATATGACTAGACCATCATTTTCATTGCCTTATGGCATGTTATCTGTATGTAAGTTCGCCATCCCAAGTATTTATAACTAAGTGAAGCACAAGTCAAAAGCTATTCCTTTTTCTATGAGAAAGATTTTATTAATGTATCGCAAAGGAAATAATAAAGAATATAGAAACCATCACGCAGATGCTATCATTATCCAAAGAAACAAAAGAAAACCTGAAATGATCTCTTTGCAGTTTGAGAAACTTCATAAACTGAATCAAACTGAGAAAACCACCATGGTCCCATCAAAGGCTTTAGATGTGGAGCCAAATCTCTCCTGCAATAAGAAAAGAACAACAAATACGTAAGAAAATAACTACGTACTATATATATATTTGAAATTCAAAATAGCGTATAAAGAAGTGTTTTGCATTTACATATTTATCAATATACACGTGTGTTTGTGTAGCATACTCGTCAAATTAAGTTGAAAAGGGCTAAATTTGGTCGTTAGATGAAAATGTAACCTATACCAACTTCCTAATAAGAAATTTAGTGTCAGATTGATCAAAACTTACATGAGAGAAAATAGAAGCAGAGAAATGCAATGATATCATTTTTTGAAAAAATAAATAATAAATAAATACTACCTCCAGTTTATTTCAACCATATGGTATTTCAGGAAATTCTTCTACATTCGTTTATTTAAGTTTTTAATTCCAGGAAACTATAGGTTACAGGAATTGCTAATTGTTTTGAATTTTAGCATTATGTAAAAGATGTTATCTACAAGTAGAGTTAAACGAAATTTCAATGGGGAAAGAATAAGTCAACATGAAAACAAAAGTGAAACAATAAAATTATTCATTTTGGAAATGATGAACCTATATGATATTGCGGATATTGAATCTAGCATCTGTAGCAAAATATCTTGACATCCATAATGATATAAAAAAATCTTATTATAAGCTGCAGAGCACAGATTTGTAATTAAAAAGGATAATATTCTACTTATGAACCATGAAGTGGAAGCAGGCGCTACAGAAAAGAATCGACCTTGCTCATTTACATATATGACACTTCTTGACGTTCTGTGGAACTGTTACTAAATATATATATATATATATATAAAGTTGTAACTTTACCAACTCGTGCTCCTGGCACATCGTGGAGAGTCTAAAGACTACATGGTTTTAACATAAATAATTGTGCATATACATCATAGAGATAAAGGTTTAAAAATAAACTAAGCACGAACCCCACAGCATTGACAAGATTAGTCATAGTGTCGTGAGTTGCTCGTCGAACTTCCCTATTGTAGTCAAGAAGCAGCTTCCTGTATTCGAATGCCTTGTAGAGACAAGGAAAATAAGCAGTTTAAAAATCTAAACCAAGATTATAATTGATAATTAAAAAATAAATATCACTCATCCATTGTCTAGGCACACTACTAAAGACTTCCTTAAATTAAAGATCTCAAAGAAGATTCCATTGCATTTTTTACTTAGTTTAGTAACTTTAGTTCATTTATATCGACCCAACAAGTGAAAGTATGGAGATAAGCTTACCCATTGAGGAATTATTGGCACTATTTCCTTTGCAGTTTTCTGTTTGAGAAGTTCAGATAGCGATGTCAAAGCTTTGAGCTGTCAATGAAGAAAAAGTGAGCGAGCTAGCCAACATATAAAAATAGTAGTATCCTCAATCCAACCATTTTGCAACTCGAATTAGAGGTTTACACACTAGAATAATTTATCCTAAACCCTAAAATAATTGAGAATCCATACATCCCTTATCAGTGGACAATTCTCTCTTGAGCACAAGTTTAGATTCGGCAGAGTAAATTTCCATACCTCATAGATGTATTTAAACAAAGGATTAAAANAGTGAAACAAGAAACAAAAGGAAAAGGAAAATAACTATGGAGATAAGCAAATTTTCACCCAATAGTGCCTAAGCATTACAATTTATTTCGACCTGCCACACCTAGCAATCAGGTGTAACAATTCCAAAAGGAAAAATAGATCACAAAGCATTACCTTGGTAGTAGGGTCCTTACGCGAAAGCCGCTTCAAGTGTTGTGCCATTTCACCGTCAAGATCGTTCTTTGCCACCATATGGATGAAAATAGTGATATTAAATAAATCATGATTACACATATAGGAAATAAATTACTCGCAATAATTTCTTTTTTTTTT
>CAIGRQ010047290.1:0-14668 GCA_903798375.1 Fraxinus sp. D2006-0159
GGAGTTACCATAGAGTTAATAGTTCGGCCTATCCATAAGCTCTCTACCCTGGTTCCTGCGAGGCACATCCTGCGATTTACCTCCTCCACGATAGTCCATGACAGGATCGGTGGGGGCCCTCAAGGTTGGGGTTCAACCATTAGTATACATCAAATGTAATTTTAGTCTGTTACAAAAATGGTTAGATCTATGACTTCTATTTTAATAAGACTAACAATTACATGTATAAACTTGTTTTGGCTAAACATATAAATAAAATAATGATTATTTGTAATTCGAATTCACAAAGTTCAAAGTTCAATATTTTGGAAAATAAATAAAGAATACCTTGATCAATTTATTTATATTAATTAATAAAATAATCTATCGATTAAATAATATCTCGATTAGTTAACAAATTTTCATGATTCCAATTGTATTAATTTATCGAGGCTTCACTGTACATCAGAGTGGTTTTAAGAAAGAAAAAGAAATTGAGAAAGTGTAAAAAAGATTAATGGAGTGGAAAATAGAAATGTGTCAATTATAAAAGAAAAGGCGAAAATTTTAAATTTCTGTCAATGAGATTAAATTCCTGTAAGCTAAGGAGAAAAATAATAATAATAATTGTTACGGGCCTGAATCAGGCTCGCCACCTCACCCGTCGTGTGTCAGCAGGGGTGGTCCGCACCGCGCCACGTGGCAGCCAAGACGATTACACTGAGGACGAACTGGACAAATGCTAGCAAAGACCTGTACTCCGCTTCTACGATTTCACTCTTGCCTCGCCTCGCTCAGAGATCTTCCCAAAGTCAAATCCCTGACTGATGGGACGTGCAGTAGGACCCAAACGGTCAAATCAGATGCTTTTGTCTGAGATATTCAATACCAACCAATCTATGGAAAGACATATTGACACCTAGGATAGGACGAACCCTGATGATCTGATAACACGTGTCTCCTCATCCGATGACTCTCCTCTTTCCATTCTTAATATAAATACATCCTACTTGTGCCTGAAAAAAGGGAGATATATATATATATATTTTTTTGGAATCCCAACTATAGTGAAACTTGGTATCATTTTCTCTCCCTCACATATTGGCACCCTATTTTTACACACTTTATCAACCACCTCCCGGCGAGTGTCCTACAGAAGGTTAGCTTTTTCCAGTTGAACCAAACTAACTAGACTGTCGGAGTGCTCGCGGCCACTCCCAATCCTTCCGGGAAAGGCCACGAGTGAATGACGATGTGCTACGTGTGCAGGGAAGAGTTGACTTGAAGACTTATTCTGTTGGTCACGTGTCGGAGCCATTTTTCGAGATCAACAATAATTTTCTTCCATTTATAGTTTATATCCTTCAGTGGTGGATTGAAAATTTCTCTAGACTTTCTACATCAGAAATATAAAAAGAAGTAAAATTGGGACCTTGATGCAATTTTTTCTGGGTGCGCATAACGGTCAGCTATATTTTATCCAATCGAATTTAATTTTGTATTATAATGTCAAATTGGGAGATTATTCAACGATAATAACGCGTTTTGAGCCGACAAAGTAGCAATTAAAATTTCTTTATACAATAAAACAACACTGTATTTGTAAATCCAAATAACAATAATGTCACGTGGGAAAAATTATACAAATCGGTTGTTCTTTTAGATCAACGGTCACGATTGATCTCTAATTCACAGACGCCAAGGAGTACTGCGAATATCATTCATCAAGAAATTTATGGAATATGCTGTGGCGACACATATGATTATTATATTATTCAATGAAGTTTAAATATTTTTTTTTAATTGAACGATGTCATAACTTATAATGATCTCATTAGTCATTATTCTTATTACATAGACCGATGATGATTATAAAATAAATAATATCCCTTTATTGTGAATAAATTAGAAATCGAATATTTAAATTCGGTTGTTCAACATACTTGTTTCATAAGAGCATATCTAATCGTGGTATAAAATAAATTTAAATTGTGATTTATATCTCCAAAAATGATCAAAAGCATCTCCAATGACTGCAAAGGAAATGCAAGTTGCATTTTTCGGCAAAAAATGTAAAAAAGAAAAAAGTAATTTATATATTTTTTTAAATCCACGAGGTAAAAAGTGAATTTAAGGGGTGTGTTTGAGTCACATTATTTTGGAAGAATGTATTCTGAAATAGTAGATTGATGGAGAATGTGTGGTTGAAAAAGAAGGAAAAGTTATTGATGTGATGAAAAATATTATTTTATTGANATAAAAAATAAAATAAAAAAAAAAAAAAAAAAAAAAAAAATTTATAGATACGATAAAAAAATATTATTTTATTGAAAAATGTGTGATTGAAAATGAATAAAAGAACAAGAATGAAAATTTCAATGTGTACCAAACAGGAGATAATTTTCTTTTCTTTTTTTCATTGAAGCAAAATTTAAATATATATCCATTGGGACGTAAATGAGGATGCCAACTAAGCCTATTTGACAACCATTTTTTTTTTGGGAAGAATGAGTATTTGAATAATAATTTCTTTAGACAATGTACCGTTAAAAAGTAGAATTATTTTTTTAATTTATGTAAAACATATTTTATTGAGAAAATATATAGTTAAAAATGAGTATGAGATAAAAGAGTTTTAATAGTAGTCAAATAAGGGCCAAGATTATTTAAATAATACTCGACAATATTTAATCCCTATTTGACATCATTATATTGAAAAAATATAGTTTTGAAAATATGTGGTTGAAAATAAGGGTAGAAAAAAAGTTTGAAAATAATGAAGAAAAAAGGGAAAATTGCAGCAAAGGTATCAAACTTTTAATTTAGTTACAGACTTTGTCCAAACTTTTCATTTGTGTCATCTAAGACACAAAACCTTTAAAAAAATTGTAGCTCCAGTCCAAATTGATTGTTTCAGTCTATTTTATTGCCAAAATCGTTAGTTGACCCCAAAAATGAAAAATTTAATAATTTTCAAAAAATAGACGAGCAATTTGCGCATTATATACTTTCCCTTTCTATAAGTGCACTTCACTGTTCATTTTCCCTCAATTTTCATCACTATATTAATCTTTATCTCTCTCCTACAGTTACTTATCGGCATCAATTATCTGAAGCTCTGGCCCAAAATCAGACTTCTACCCAGTAGCAGCCATCAGAGCTTTCTGATTTGTTAGCTCCTGAGTCCGCTACTACTGCTCCTGCTTTGGCTGTTGATGCCAGTGATGCCTCTGCAAAGCTTGATCCGTCGGCTCAATTTAGACCTGTTCGAAAGGTGCTTGAGCGACTAGAAGTGGAGCAGTAAACTGTTCCGACTTCTTGAAGCAATTACAAGGGAAGAACTGGATATAATTAAGCTCACTGCTCAATTTGTTGCTCGGAACGTAAACACTTTTTTGACAGGTTTGACGAGCAGGGAGATCAACGTCTGAAGCCAATTCCCAGTATGTTCATGTTCACATCACTATTGATACCATTCTCTTTCCCATTTTCGTCACCAAAAAGCTTTTACATAGTTCCTAATTGCCCGCCTCGATATTTGATAAATACAATTTGAAAACATGTTGAAAGCACATGTGATGAAAATGAAGGGAAACAGTGAAGTGCAATAATAGAAAGTGAAAGTGTGTAATACCCAAATTGCTCTTTGTCTATTTGGTGAATTATAAATTTTTTTCTTTTTTGGGATCAACTAAAGATTTTTGCAGTCAAATAGACGGAAATTGTCAATTTGGACTAGAGCTGCGATTTATTTTAAATGTTTCGTACTTCAAGTGACACAAATGAAATGTTTGGACAAAATTTGAAATTAAATGAAATGTTTGATACTTGGCTGCAATTTTATCTAACTAAAATTAAAAACAAAAAACTAACTTCTTCTTCTCCATCCACCCCCACCCAAAAACATCACCACTACTACCATCTACTCCACCGCCACCTTCATTCCCATCAACAGCTGTGTTTGGTGAGTGGGGTGGGTATGGGTAGGGTGGATGAAGAAGAAGAAGAAGAAGAAATTGGTTTTTGATTTTAAATTTTAATTATTTGATTTTAGTTGTTTTATTATAAAAAAAATGTAAAGTTACCATTTTAACCTTTAAAATTAGTCAAAATTATTGTCAATTTCAATTATTTGATCAACTAATGGTTAAATTAGCGAAAACCATTCATTTGGACTTCAGTTGCGATATTTTGAAAGGTTTAGTATCGTGGGTGGCACGAATGAAAGATTTGGTATCGTGAGTGGCATAAATAAAATATTTGGGTAAAGTCTGCTGCTAAACGAAAAATTTGGTATCGTTACTGCAATTATCCCAAAAAAATGTTAAAAAATTGTTAGTGTCAATAGCAAAAAGTCACATCCAAATGCGGACGGATAAATGCCAACGTAACGTCTATGACGTGAGCCGTGAGAATATAAAATTTGAGAAAAGTGAAGTGAAGCACCAAGAAATTTCAGCGATGCTTCCTCGAAAATTCAAACATGCTTCTTAGAACTTTCTTCGGCATTACTCCCTACTTTCTCCGCACTTTCAATTTTCCCGCTTTTCATAATTCTATCGCCTTTTTATTCCTTTTAACTCTGAGAAATCTTATTCACGAAAATTTAACTGAAAACAGTTAATCCTTACTAAATGTTATCAGAATCAGATCTGATCTGAATTAGAGAATATATCTTAATTTATCTGTTTACGAAGCTGCACAATTTTATTTTATTTTATTTTTGTTTTAGAAAAAAAAAAATGCAGACAAGGTACATGGAAAGATCGAATAGTATGGCGGCAAGAGAAAAACGGCGTTTGGATCCTAGTAGTAGTCAGGATGCTCAGCCTGACAGGAAACGCCCTGCTCTTGCCAGGTAATTTTACGCGCACAAATCTGATTATGATAACTTATTGGACTCTGTGTTTTTAGGTGATTCAACTTACTGAACTTGGATATTATGGATTGATTAACGTAAAAGGAGTGATAAAGCTTAAGCAGTTGACTTTCCAAGTGTTCATCAGTTTCTACCTTCTACTTAAATTAGTAATATTAATTAATTATACCATATTATGGCTTTTTCTTAGTATCCTGTTGACGATTTCATTTCTTTATGCATTTTGAAATCGGTCGTGTGAGACTTCTTATACTATTATTAAAGAGATTGGTGTAAATTCGGGGGAAGCAAGTTTGATCGATGTGCCTTTTATGCTAATCTGTGTCTACATGAATACATTTATTCTAAAACAATTCCTGTTGAATATATTTGTGTTTGTTGAATTTGTATGCTGGGAAGTTGAGGCGTCTTACCTTTTGAAACTCATTTGATCTTTCTCTTGCTTATGGTTAATGGAGGTTGCATAAAGTGTTGTTTAATATGGGTACATGGTTGATGCAGTGTTATTGTTGAAGCTCTAAAGGTGGACAGTCTGCAGAAACTTTGCTCATCGTTGGAACCGATTCTTCGAAGAGTTGTAAGATTTATTAGTCTCTTAGACGAATTTATTTTTGTAATATGATTATAACGAAGAAAATACCTAAACTAATAGGTTAATTAGTATCAGAGCACTCGTGTGATCTTCAATTATTACCTTGAATTATGGAATACCACAAATTCAGTATTCGTTCAAATAAGTTGATCAGAAGCGCGAGTCGGAGACTTCTGTTGCATGCCATAGAAATGAGAACTGAAGTTTTTATATGTTTTTTTTGTTCATGTTGATACCTTCTTAAAGAAGTTACTACTTGTGCCTTATGGTTTACGATTATATATATGTGGATAGAATATCTACTTAGTCCGAGTTTATGCACTATATCACAACCGTTCTTGTCCAAAACTAGCACTGTCCTCGTATTTGCTTCAGTATAGATTGTCCTTTCTATGATGTATGTCCTTGTCTCTTTAGCACATAATCGCTGTAGATGTATCATGACTGTGGTGTTCACAGCTCATGATACAAGTGAAGAACACTGGCTATCCCTGTAATGCGACCATATTTATTTGGCATTTAGCTTTAAAATTATTTTCAGATACGTAAAATTACCTGGCAAGTATACCCATTTAATGTTTACGAACTTGCTATTTTCTGCTCTTTGTGATACCCCTATGTTGAAGTAGTTGATTGCGAAGGACATTCCATTTTTTAGAGTTTATTTCCATCAGTTTTAAATGCTTACAGATGAGAGCCATGCTTGTTGAATGTTACGTGCAATACTCTTGTGCATATAACGTCCCAATTAATAATGACTTTCTGCTGGCCAGGTCAGCGAAGAAGTAGAGCGTGCTTTGGTGAAATTGGGCCCTGCCAAGCTTAACGGGAGGTATGATTTAATCAATTTCTGTGAACCTACTGACTTAAGGTTCAAATTTCAAGTAGTTTTAGTTCAATATGTTCTCCTTTGGCCACATTATATACCAATGTTAGTAGTTGCGTTGCTTTACTGCTGTGAGTGGTGCTTAGACTAGTATTTTGGAATATTTTTAATATTTCTGCAAGTTCTGACTTGTAATCTATATTATTCTTCACGTTTGTTGAACTTGACTCGTATCCGAATGAGAACTATAGAAGATTCCAAGTATGCCTTCAGTTTTCAGCTTCGATACCTTCCGAGAAAGAGTTTGTTACCCGCAGTTCCCTTATTATATCTCTGATTAAATAACAGATAACCAATCTTTTGTTCCTTCCACTATGCGAGATTTTATTTTATACTCTCACTTATCACTTTAAAGGCTTTGTTTTGGGTCACCTTGCAATATTCTATTTGTTGATGATGCTGGTATGTGAGGACTTGTTTCCGAATATGTTAATTTTTTCCCTTCACTGTGCGCTACCCTTTTTGTTTGTTATCAGGTCTATGCCACTGTATTTCCCCCACATTAGCATCTTATATTCTCTTTGAAAAAGCTTTAAGTTGAATACAAGATGCAAATCGTCTTACATTCTTTGGCTTGTTGCTTAAGATAAGTCCAATATTTTAATGTTAATTAAAGTTTCTGTAGGCCTCATTGGCAGACACTAGTTTTGATAAATTTCAATACAACTTCATGTTGTGGTTATCACTGGACCATAGCCGCTAGATATTTAAAATGCCTCTGCATGCATGAATACTAGAGCTTCCTTGATTTAAGCTTCCTTCACTTCTATCCATTGAACTTGGTGAGAAATATGCAGGGCTTCTCCAAAAAGAATTGAAGGTCCTGATGGAAGGAATTTACAGCTGCACTTTAGGTCCAAGTTATCACTACCTCTATTTACAGGAGGAAAAATAGAGGGAGAGCTGGGTACTGCAATCCATATTGTCTTGGTCGATGCAAACTCAGGCCATGTTGTGACATCAGGTCCAGAGTCCTCAGTTAAATTAGACGTTGTTGTACTTGAAGGCGATTTTAACAATGAAGATGATGAAGGCTGGACTCCGGAAGAATTTGGGTCTCATATTGTGAAAGAACGTGAGGGAAAGAGGCCACTTCTCACTGGGGACTTACAAGTGACACTGAAGGAAGGTGTTGGAACCCTTGGGGAGCTGACATTTACTGACAACTCCAGTTGGATTAGGAGCAGGAGATTTAGACTTGGTCTGAAGGTTGCATCAGGTAGTTGTGATGGTTTTTACATCCGTGAAGCAAAAACAGAAGCCTTCATAGTTAAGGATCACAGAGGAGAATGTAAGTACATTTTCATCTAAAACATTTTCATCAGTAGTTTGTCTTTTGCCATCAGTTAGGGCGATTAATCTGTGAATTTCTGGCTTTTTAGTGTACAAGAAACATTACCCACCTGCACTTAGCGATGAAGTTTGGAGATTGGAAAAGATCGGGAAAGATGGATCATTCCACAAGAGGCTTCTTGAAGCCGGGATATCCACAGTTGAAGATTTCCTGCGACATGTAACAAGAGATCCACATAGGCTTCGGAATGTAAGAATTATAATTGATTAAGTTGTCCAGTTCAAAAGTTTTGTTCACTTTTTCCAAATTATTTCTATGTGTTCAGCACAGATTTTCCTCTTTAACTGTTTTAATTGTTTCAGATTCTGGGCAGTGGAATGTCAAATAAGATGTGGGACGTTCTTGTAGAGCATGCAAAGACCTGTGTCCTGAGTGGGAAATTCTATATGTACTATCCTGATGAGCCAAAGAATGTTGCAGTTGTCTTTAACGATATCTATGAATTAAGTGGTTTGATTGCTGATGGGCAATATCATTCAATTGATCTTCTTTCCAACAATCACAAGGTTAGTGATCCTGTTGACGTACTTCTCAAACGATTATTATTCACGTTTCATTTTAGACAAACATTCAATTGTATTCTACTTTGGGATACTTTCCATTTCTAGATCGAAGATATATTTATGAAGTTGTTCCAATTTATTGATTGACATTAACACTATATCCTTGCCCCCGAGAAATGAATTAATTCTATATCGTCGAGCTCCACTGTGGACCATTCTGGCTCATTTGCGACTTTTCCCAATGGATGAATTTATCTCTGGTTCATTTCGCCATCTAAAGACGGTGGAAGTTCCTTAATATTAAGTTCTTCATTGCCAATGTCGCCATTTTCCCCTTTTCCTATCATAGTGGCTAAACACAGTGGGTGTCCCTGTTCCAGTTTTGCATGCTAAATGAAAACACGACTTTATTGTTAAGTAATTCACAGAAATTCTACATAGTGAATAACATATCATGCATTTGTATATACTGGTCTGCCCTCGGAAACTCCTCTGTTATTGGACCATCATATTATAGGTGGCTACATATTTGTCCAAGGTCAGGTGTTATTCTAAATAATAGAAATTTTCCTCATCCTTTTTATTTTCCCCGTTTCTTAAGAGACTCTCACTCTGGACCTTATGTCCTAACCCCCAGGCATCCTATTACATTTGTTTGCGGATCTCCACCGCCTGCTTTTGCGCTATTGTTACTTGTGATGTCTCTTTTCTTTTGCAATTCCTAACTAGTTGTAGTTAGCCTGAGGACCAGAATAAGAGGTCTCTGCGTATTGCGGCTGCTAGATTCCTTTCTCATGGGAGGGGTTCACATCCTACTGTCTCATATTTGACAAATATTTGCAGGCATTACTTTAGTATGTGAATAGATAAAAATTGCCAGTTGCCTCAGTTCAAAGTCTTCATCTTGTTGATAATTCAAAACTATCATTCCATGCAGCTACTTTCTGACTATGAATGCAAAACGTGATCACAGATGAATATTGCCTGCTCTATCAAGTGAAATGAGAAGAGTTTGACAGACAACTTATTTTGGTTTCATTTGCAGGTTGTTGTGGACACCTTGGTGAAGAAGGCATATGAAAATTGGAGAAATTTCGAAGAATATGATGGAAAATCTCTTGTGGACTTTGGTCAAAACAAAAATTCAGTTGTTTCCCAAAACGATCACGGGAATATCTTACAAGACCAGTCGAACCCTTTTGATCATCTTGGTCAGCTCAGTCTACAAAGCCTTCCCGCCTCGGCTCCTGCCGAGCATCCTTATACGAACCCAGGATTGACCCTTGGAGGTAACAAATGCTATCTTCATATACAATAAATTCAATGCTGAATATGCATTTGATCTATTGTGATATTTGATTTGTCTTCTAGTTGCTTTGGAGACGTTTTTGATGTATTTGTTTTTCACCAGGTCATAACAACGATATCGGTAGTAGATATAACATGCAAACGCATAATACGGATCTCAATGTTGCTATACAATTAGATGGCACTAGCTTCCCACCGCACAGCCATCTATTCCACACAACTCAACAAGCTCAACCATCCGGAACTCAGAATACACTCGCCTATTGTCCACCACAGTTGAATACGCCAAGCTTATACTCTGTCGGTACGCCAAATCTTACTTTTAAGGGATATGAGGATATATCTGAGGATGATATCCGTATGCGAAGTCATGAGATGCTTGAAAATGAAGAAATGCAACAAATGCTTAGAATATTGAGTATGGGTGGCCCTGGTTCCTCGTCCTTTAATATCAACGACAATAATTTCACATTCACACCCGACATGCCTTTGAACTTCAATTTCCAAGAGGATCGTAGACGTTCATCTGGTAAGGCTGTTGTTGGGTGGCTCAAACTTAAAGCAGCTCTAAGATGGGGCATCTTCGTCAGAAAGCAAGCTGCTGAGAGAAGAGCACAGATTGTAGAACTGGACGACTTGTAGGTACGGTGACCTCTGTTTATGGCAATACTATGGTGTTTCAAGAATGCTTTCATGTTCACCGCGTTCTAATCAGTATCTACTAAAAAAGTTTTGAAATTTGTAAAAGAATTTGTCTGGATGATTCCATATAGTCTCAAGTTACTAAGCATCCAATAAGCATTTGGAAAGATTATATTGCCCAATGACTGCAAAGATTAAACTTGTTTCTAGTTTGAAGATCGCTGAAGTTCAGACTTTTCACAGGACAGGTTATGGTATCCTTGAGGAAATTGCTCAACGCCCAACGGCCAGAGAGGTGAATGTTGGGAAATGGGCAAGCATTTGTCTTCTTAATGCAAGCATAGTGTTGTATTTGTATAACTGTTTTGTTTACGTTGTACTGCTACCATATTTTACCAGTGTTTTACCTTGTTGCTTAGTAACGTATTTGTCGATGGAAGATATTAGAATATAAACGAGCTTTATGGCTTAAATACTTTGATCTATTCATCATTTTCATCAATGTGTGAACAGGAAAAGGGCTTTGCATACAAAATTTCTAAGCTTTTTTGTTCGATACCTGATCCATTAGGTGCATAATATAACACAAAATATTACACGGAAAAAAAGAAAGAAATGCAATACATTATTCTGAATCCGAGATTTCATCTTCATCTTCTTCCAATATGTACACCAAGGCACGTTTTCTTGCAGCAAAAACGCATGCCACGCCTCTTGATGCTGAAAAGTAAATTATGCTAACATATCACACTTTTCAACTACTACCAATAAAAAAAAAAAAACGAAAACAAATTCCATTTACAGGTATCTATGTTATATGAAATACAAAATAATTCACCAATTACAGGAACTCAATACCCAAGCAATTTACACAATAAGCAACCTGTAAATCTACTATGGAATTTTTTTCATAAGAAAAAGACCTGAGATCGTACTAGAGAAAAAAAGTGATTAAATTAAGAACTCACCACTAACTGCCAATGGAGCTACCACAGAGTGAGAAATTCGTCGGACCTTTTCATTCTCCAATTGCAATTGCACGACACAATCCTAAAAGGTACAAAAGACATTTACTGTTCAAATTGGGGTAAGAAAAAAGGAAATTCTGCAAATGGATCCGTGGACAAAGGAATGAGGACCAGAAACTATAGGAATATTATATGTTTTTATTCTCATAATATGCCTGTTTTTGGCTCATTGTTTCTAGGTGTTTATAAACACCTTGGTCAAAAAATCACTTTTGGTCAAACCAATTTTTATCTACATATTTCATAGGACCAACAAGTATTACGCACTTTTCCACCACTCATTTACCCCTGTTTATGAACAATTTGCTAGTCCGCTAGACATACCCTAAAATCCTTCAATTCTTTTGCTTGAGCTTAGATAAGGAATATAAATTGAATTGATCAAAACATAAAAAGAATATGCATTTTCCAAGAATCCCACACAGTGCATATACAAGTTATTTGATAAGTGTATTTTATACACTTATTTGTGCCGTTAAACTAAAGCAATTGTCGTTACTTTAGCTAGACATACCCTAAAATCCTTCAATTCTTTTGCTTGAGCTTAGATAAGGAATATAAATTGAATTGATCAAAACATAAAAAGAATATGCATTTTCCAAGAATCCCACACAGTGCATATACAAGTTATTTATGCATAACGAAGGTAAAGCATGTACCTGAAGTTCATGAAGTCTCCAAGATTTCAGACCAGTGGATCTTGAAATAGATACAAATGGAAGGTCAGCTGCTTTTACAATGATCATACAAGCATTTTCGGAGCTCCTATTGTTTGTACGTACTTCATTTAATAAGAATACAATTTGTCCTTCCTGTTTTACATGATGGGTTACATAACAAGTGAATAACTT
The DNA here is from genome assembly GCA_903798375.1 of Fraxinus sp. D2006-0159. Classification (NCBI taxonomy): domain Eukaryota; kingdom Viridiplantae; phylum Streptophyta; class Magnoliopsida; order Lamiales; family Oleaceae; genus Fraxinus; species Fraxinus sp. D2006-0159. The sequence continues at coordinate 12,023 of CAIGRQ010047290.1, forward strand.
TTGTGTTCAAAGGAGAATAAATAATGTGAAGATTTACACTTACTTTATAAAGAGACAGATCCACACATTGATAACCATCAGGAAGACGTAATAGCACAGCCTCAAATGAAGTATGCCCGTTTCCTAAATTGCAAGAATCATCTACGAAATGCCGTGCTATGCCAACACAATTTGCAATATTTGAGAAAGTTTCCTCTGGTACTTTAAAACATGTGTAATCAGTAAGCCTCTGATGGCCCGTTCCATGAATCATAATGGCTTGTGAAGCCTCCTAGGAATGAAAAAGCCACTGTAAAGTTCATGAAGCCTAGCACATACTTTGCCTATCTATAAACTAGAGGAGTCTATCCTGTTAATCAAATTTATTCAGCACGAAAACCAGAAGCCAAATAAAAGACATGTTTGCAAAAGGAAATTAATCTTCACACCTTCTCCATCGCAAATTGAATGCCCTGCTTTTTTTTCTTGGACATGGAAAAATAATTGTCTACGTTCTTATTAGTTTTGATTTGCAGATGTGGGATTCTCATGTCTCATGTGAAAATGTGAAATGGAGGTTATAGAATAAAAAATAATCATATTTTCAACTTTTAGAAAAAGGTTAGCACTGATTCATACTAGTAAACTCAACTAGGACACGTGAAATTATGAAAATATAAGAAATCTATTAATTTAAGAGTTCCTTATCTTTCATTTACAGTGTTACAGAAATATCTACCTTCACAATTATGAGGAAGTCATGCTTACTTTCAGGTGCATTTCACGTCACCTATTTAACATAGTGCATCATCAAAAATATTTACCAATCTACAGAATTGACTTCTTCATGTAATTTATGAATAGTTATAGCACAAAGCAGATTTAACATCACAATATCTTCAAAGACTTGAAAATTTATCATGATGCAGAGTGACATTACCTCGTAATAAGACATTGACAAAGGAAAATTAGAAGAAGATGCAACAGGAAAAAGGGGCAACAAATCTGCACAAAGTATCTTTTTGGAAATCGTAGCAAAGGGCACCTCCAAAGCCTGTTTAAAACTGCAATCGAGAGACATTAGATCTTTTAATTAGAAACTACAATTAATGATAATAGAAGATATTGGTGGTTATTTTATTTTATGTATACAGAAAATCCCAATATTTCTAGAAAGGGCAAAGTGGCATGGGAAATGTTTTTCTATGATTTCAAAGCACATTAACCAATAATGGCACACACTCATAAACTATAAAAAACCTTATCTATGTTACATGGACTCCCTTAAAGTCATGGATTACCACTGTAGAAGCTTGACACTTGGAAGTGGGTGCAAATTGCATCCATATAACGAGCCTATATGTTATTATATTTGCAGTAGAAATTAGCAAGGCAGTGTTATCTAGTGAGGAGATATCCATGTTTAATGAACTGAGGAAAAAATATCTCATTTACGCAATGAAATCAAAATTTATTCACAAGCATAATTTTTAAATACAAATCTGCAACTTATGCATAATGTCCCTGTTATAGAAGACATGACCCAACTTTTACTTTGAGCACTCATACATTGACAGCTTAAGCAAATAATCATCGAATGTTTATCATTATTTCATTCTCACTTTCTAAATATCATATGGTCAACTTTCAGTCATCTCCATATTGTCATCTTTTTACTAAAAAATATATTACAAGAAAGCTAAATTTTGCAGGACAAAGTTGGATAAGTCTGTCTGGGGCATTACCTCTAGAGGTATGTCCATTTCTCTAGTCTAAGTATGTTGATTAATTCTCAAACATCATGAGAATATAAGAAGTGAAAACAGAGAAGGCATACCAAGACTCCATTTGTTGAAATTCTTTCATTAAGGATCTCTTCAAGTATTCAGAATCTAAGAATCCCCCAAAATGAGCCAATTCTCGGATCCGCTGCTGTGTTTCCCTAAGTGCCAAAAAAAGAAAGATTACAATCAGAACAGATACCAAACGTAGCTACAGTGCAAATATAAGATAGACACCTGCCAAAAAAGGGTAGCCTGGAAATGTCATGGAAAAACTCATAGGCTCTATCGGTATTTGTTAAACATCAATTTTAAACGAAGAGAAAAATTGTTTCTGCCAACACAAATTATGAAAAGAATTTGCACTGTAGTTATAACTAATGACAATCGCAACAATATCATATATGTTCTCAGAAGTTTATAAGCTCAAAAGTGGATTTGTCAAGTTGTTTCTCCAAAGTTAATTCCAGGTAGATGCTTTAAGCACAAGAAGCTCAGTAAACTGATAAGCCACCCATACGTTTAACGTATGAGAGACGTCACAAGAGAAAGCCAGCTGAGTAGCACGTGCCGGTTATAACTTAAAAAGAGTGGAATCTCATGTTGATGTCATGGTAGTTAGGAAGGTATAAAAGGGCGAAACGAGATCTAATTTGGCATTCAGGAGGTGAATAGAAATCTCTGGATCAGCGAGGAGAGGAGCAACTCTTGAAACCTGCTAAGCTACAGTCGATATGTTTTTGTTCATTTCCTTGTAGGGATGGCAACGGGGCGGGTTCGCCCATTCCCACCCCCGTCCCGTCGGGTATTTTTGTTACCTTACCCCATCCCCATACCCGGTTAAAGCGGGACGGGGCAGGTTCGGGGCGGGAACGAGGTTGGGCGG
>CAIGRQ010047326.1:0-10938 GCA_903798375.1 Fraxinus sp. D2006-0159
AGAAAACACGAAGATCAACATCTTCTTCAAATCAAGCAAATCCAAGAAGATCAAAATCTTCTTCAAATAAAATCAAGATCAAATCCAAGCTCTCGAAGTGCAAATCCAAGCTCCTAAATTCAAGTGTCGAACAAGTCAAACTCTCGACAAATCAAATAAAATTCTCAACAAATCTCGAAGTTTGGGATTCAAGCCACGTGGCTCATCGTCTTCAAACATTCAGATCATTAATTAGAGGGTTTTGTATTTCTGCAATTACAATAAGACTTCTATCTATTTGTATTTTTTCAAAAATACAATTTTGTAACGATTTCTATATTTTAAATACGCGAAATCCGTCGTACAGTAATTTCAGTATGAATAATGTGGCCAAAATCAAATAATGGTTGCCCTTGGACGGTGACAGAGGTGTGTTTGGTGGTGCCGACAGTTTTGATTTTGGGTTGTCGGGTAGGGTGGGTTGATTGGGGGAGATAATAGGTTTTTTTTTGTTCTTGATTCAATTATTTGATTTTAGTTTTTTTTTTTAATATGAAAAAAGGACTTTAAGAATTAGTCAACAATTGATCAAATTTTTAATTTTTGGTCGACTAACGATTTCTGTCAATTTGGACTCCGGGTGCCAATTTTTTAAAGGTTTGGTACCGTGGGTGACACAAATGAAAAGTTTGGACAAAGTTTGCAAAAATGTAAAAAGTTTGGTACCGTGACTGCAATTTTCCCTAATATTTTTTCAAACTCAGATTAATTTCACCTCCAAATCCAAAAATCTCCCTAGCATTCCTAGTGGAGGCTTGAATGCTGTGCCACTGGACACAGTTTTCAGAAGCTTCATCCGGGAAAATCAAAACCCTTTATTACAAATTTCAAAGTAAAAGATAAAAATCATGACAATTCACACAAGAAATTCTTTACAACGTTGTTGAACTTTGCTGCATATTCAAGTTGTGGGAGATGTGAGGTGTTCTTTATGACTTCTAATCTGTCATTTTCCCCTTGTAATCTGCAATAATAAACGTGCCAATTTTATTCACTTATTCATATATACTACTGTCTTAAAAGAAGCAATTCACAATTTACTATTCATTTATGAAGCTTTTTTTATTCCCATTTTATTCATATCCATCATCAACTATTCATTCTTGAAACTTTACAACAAAAAGGGTAATGTGGACTTTTCTCGTACCCACCATTGTTGGTTTTTTAATGTTCCTGCCTTCCTCTTAAATAAAGGAAAAAGAAAAAATAGAAGCAACCAACCATTTACTATCTGTAGCCGATTTTAAGCTTAATTATATTCCTGCTTATTCGAACCCATGAAATGAATGTTATAAAATATAGAATACAACAATGGAAACCAAAAGAACAAGAAGATGGAAAGAAAAATGATATCGAAAAAAAAGACTTGATCACAAAATATGTATCGTTGTCCTCAAATAATATTTATCTCATCTACCAAAGTTTTTGAGGATTAAATGACAAATAGTTTGTAGGATTCAAGCCTAAAAATGAAGAATGCCAAAAACTTAAGGAGCTATTCTCTTTGTGTTTTGAATGTTCGTTTTGCGATTGTTGAAAATGTTTTCTTTTTGGCATTTTGAATTTTTTTTTAAAACACCATGTCGTTTTGGGTTTTCCTTTTAAATTTTTAACTTATTTTCAAAAATGCGTTTTCAAAAATAGAAAAGAGGACGAGTTTTCATTGTTTTGGAGAAACGAAAACAGAAAACGACTTGAAAATGGTAAAAAGAACATACCCTAAGTGATTCTTCAAAAATGAATAAGGGAAATTGTTTTTAGAGGGTATTTGGAAGTGATTAAAATTAGATTTTTAGTAGATTGTGATAGAAGTTTTTGAAATATGTGGTTGAAAAGTTGTGGGATCCATAAAAAATGTGGTTAATATTGATTGTTTGATTTTGACTTAAATTAAAATCTGATTTTAATCTGTCCCAAACAGTGCCTAAATATAATTATGTGAAGAACAATAATTTTAATGATCAATGAAATGATTTTTTCAATCTCCATTTTAATGAAAACTAACATGTATTTATAGTTTTCAACCATTCCTACATGAATTGGTTTCAACATTAGAGGAAGAGGTGCAATATTTCACTAGAAAACCATCAGAAAATTCGAAAAAAATCCAACCTAACGGTCGGATTTTTACACTATGCAACCACATAGGCTATAACTATGCAGTCGCATAATTATAGCATGGTTGCCCCCTTTTTTCCCTGATGGNGTATTTATAGTTTTCAACCATTCCTACATGAATTGGTTTCAACATTAGAGGAAGAGGTGCAATATTTCACTAGAAAACCATCAGAAAATTCGAAAAAAATCCAACCTAACGGTCGGATTTTTACACTATGCAACCACATAGGCTATAACTATGCAGTCGCATAATTATAGCATGGTTGCCCCCTTTTTTCCCTGATGGACGCTATGCGACCGCAAGTGGTTTTTTCTCCCTCTCTCCAATTCATTCATCCATGGTTTCTTCTCTTGATTTTTGAACAATAATTCTAACAATGAAATACTTCTTGAGTTCATGAGCTTTTTCCAATAGAAATATCTTGTCTTGTTCTCCCCATACAACCAACACTTGCTGCAAAAACCATTTCAAATTGATCAATATTTACCTAGAACAAAACACTCGTGTCACGTGGAGGTACCAATCAAGAAAAAAATAGATGCACCTGTGGGAGAGGAGATATGTTTACTGAGTCATCTCGTCCCAAACTAAGTCCTTTCAAGAGTTCCACCTTCTCCTTCTTATTATCAGAATACCATTTCTGTGCCCATTCGCAATCGTTAACTATACAGTTCCCTTTATTCTTAAAACAATTCAGAATTTTCTAGTCCTTTCTTTAATTATTTATATTCCTGTAGCCATTTTCTTTTGATTCGGACATGACGAGTTTTAAAGGTCCAGTTTGAGGTTGGGCAGTTGCGAACTGGGATGTAAATGCAGAATTTGGGCCTCTAAAGTGGATGCATCCAAGAGGTTGCAAGTGAAGTCTTACGTTTCGAAGCATACTTGCAATCGGGACCAATACACTGTAATTACAAATTTCGGAGCATACTTGCAGTTTGGACCCCCATGCTGGACAACATCGTGTTCCAACCTGGAATGTGAACTTCGACAAAATCGTGGACGAATTGCATGACATGGCAGATGCGGAATCTGCCAATTTGAGATAAGATTTTTTAGCAACATTCTTTTCAACCTCCATCCATTTCACAAACACTATTGCTGTCACGAATAGTGCATCTATAGAACAATAATAATCTTATTATTTTTTTAACATAATGAATGCTTCAGAGCCCTTTATAACTAAAGTACTAAACAATGACCAAAAAAATCAACACAATAATCACATTTCGTCAAATTTGGAAAAGATAACATCAAGATTATCAAGCAAAACCTCTTTCAAAAATTACAAGATGACTTGATGCTATTTTGAAATTGATTCATCATTCTCAAGGCAAAGCAAATTCACAAAACGCAAAGACATGCCACCTGATGTAGTAAACATGGCCAATCCCTGTAAATGAGAAAATTTTATATCTTTCTAAGCAAATGAGAAGAAATGTATAACAACCGGTGACCGAAACTTCGAAGATACCAAGCAAGAGAGAGGCGATTTGACGAAAGATACCAAATTTCGAACAGTTGAAGAAGAACGTTCTATCCTCAAATTGGTTACTAAAGCAGATGAAATTTACCTTTAATGTACGTCGTCAATTCCCAACAAATAATAGACAATCGACTTGGGGTTCCTTGCATCAGCAGGGACGGATGTGGTGGTGGTGGTGGTGGGGGAGATTGGGCGAACTGTAGCTTGGTCCAGTCTTTAGTCCACTAAATTTTTTTATTTAAAAATAATAATTTCATGTGTAATTTTAGTTTTTTTTACTTATTGGCCGACTTGTAATCCGGTCCTGATTCCTTTCATACTTGCGTGCTTCTTGGAGTGATTACAATCGATTTGGGGATGGAACTTCGATAATTGATTTAGGAGTTCCGGGTTTCACGTTTAGGGTTTGGGTTTTAGTTAGGCAAGACATATTTCATTTCCTCAGATATCTTAAAGGCGTGTTTGGCAATGACATGGAGCTGATTTGGCATTGTACTTACCACTTGGAAAGAGTTAACTGACCACCTCATTTTCGCGTCCGCCACATCAGCATATTTTGAAATTCCATCGATTTGGTGATTAATGGACGCTAAACGGAGTAAAGTTCAGGCTAGTGGGACAATTTTGAAACTTTGTAAAGTTCAGTGGCCAAATATTTAACTCTCAAAACACTGCTTTCTGCCCTTACGCACGTATCCCACTAAACGCCCAAACAAAAAGAATAATTGTTCTTGCTTGCTCAATTTTCGAATTTATATGAATTAATCACTCACTTCCACAACATTTGAGTTAAGATCAGTTGTTTATATCCAGTATCGTGATCGGCAAGGTGATAATGGCGACGGTGCAGGCAGTGCTGGGGAACTTGACGGTAACGGAACGAGGTATTTTAACGGCCATCAACACCGGAGCATCCAGCCTCTCCTTCGTAGGCTCCGGATTCATAGTACTATGCTATTTACTCTTTAAGGAGCTCCGCAAGTTCTCCTTCAAGCTCGTTTTCTTCCTCGCCCTCTCAGTAAGTGTTTGCGTATTTCAATTTTTATTTATTTTATTTCCAACTATTGAAATTTAATCAACGTTTTTACTATTGTAAATGATTATTTGATCGACTGGGTAATCACGACAAATGTTTTATCGTTGCGTCTGAGGGTTAAAATTGGTCTTACCACGTTTGGAATTGTCTCAAATTAAATTAGGTAATGTAGCTCAAGAAAAATAAAAAATGGAAGGTGTTAAGTTGAAAATTTGTTACGATTTGAAAAGGTAATTGATTAGGAGCAGTGCGTTTGGTTGCACAGAGTTGAAGGTCTCCAAACTGCATTCTTCTTCTCAATTTCAATTCTAAAGCCTGGAGTCCTTGATGAATTGCGGGATTTAAAGCCTTCTAAACTAATAAGGGATACGTTGATTTTTGAAATTAACCTTGAAAACTCTTGTATTGGTCCTGGTCAACTCATCTTGATGCTGTGGCCTGTTTATAGTTCTTAGTTGCTGTCACGTGAAATATTTCTTGATCATCCATAATAGCATCAAACATTTTTCTGCCCGATAGTCAGTTGGATGTAGGTGTGATGCTTTTTTGTCTCAATTTTGTGCGACTGTATACATGTTTACCCAACTGCAGACTAACATCAGTTTCTTTTGGGAATCCCATTCTGATGTTTTTCTACTGTTGCAAATTCTCACAGGCATTTTCAGTTTTTCTCGTTTGTTTCTCTTTCGCCGTGTTCTTGAAAGAAAACTTCTTTGTTCAATTTTAAGGCATTGCTTTATTTTGGTGCAGGACATGTTTTGCAGTTTCTTCAGCATCATTGGGTATGAATGTAGCAGCTAAATACAATCCATTCTAATGTCATTTTTATGCAATAGAAAATTAAATTTCCTATATATTTATTCTTCTTTTGTGCAGGGATCCATCGAAAGGATTCTTTTGTTATGCTCAGGGTTACACAACACACTTTTTCTGTGTTGCTTCTTTTCTATGGACTACGACAATTGCTTTTACTCTACACAGAACGGTTGTTAGACACAAAACTGATGTAGAGGATCTAGAGCCCATGTTTCATTTGTACGTTTGGGGTATGCTTTTTTACGAGATAACCAATTAGCTCATTTGAAATGTATAGCTATTTTCTCTGTATGCTTTTGTGTCTCTATTCCTGTTTCCTCTGGGGTTCCTTTTTAGTGCTATGTTTGAAATTCTATGCTTTTATCTTTCTCTATCCCTGATTGGATGTTCAACCCCTCTTGCAGGTACTTCGGTTGTCATGACAGTTATACGCTCTATTGGCAATGACCATGGGCATATACGTCGTTTAGGCGCTTGGTGTTGGGCACAATCAGGACGTACAGGAAAGGCAAGTGTATAAAGTAATTTCATCACCAGTAATCTTTCTTAATTGAAAGTTCTAAAGGCATATGTACAATTTCCTTGTTGCTTTTCTGGAAATCTAGACATTTGCTTAGATCTGTAGTCTATTTGATTTTACGTTATTGAATGCTGTTAAGTATTGAATAAGGATTATTAGACCTGTTTTCGAGGATGTTGGTGCTTTACACTTTATGCAGTCTATTGCAGATTTTGTGCATTCCATGTAAATGATCTTGCATATATCTTGAACCAATATACTTAAATTACTAATGAAAGCTGTAAGTTAACTATTTACACTCTGATATTTTTCTCCCTTAGCTTGCAATATTATGTATTTTGTGAGCGGGTGAGTCCTGTAAGGACTCTAGATCGTCATGAATCGGGAATTTATTCTTTCGTTTATTATTATAACATTATAGTTTACAGAAACTCAAATACAACTAGTTATTTTTCTTTGGGTTTAGTTGAAACAAGATTTAGCCTTTTGCCCAAAGTGGCTTGTTTATGAGGAGAAGGATTATGGCCCAAGCTTTGACAGGCTTTTTGACTTTCATTCCTAACTTGACATTTCACTCAGATGATAGCACCTGAAAGGATGACAAAGATAATTTTATGATAAAAATCTCTGTTATCTTAACAAGTAGATTTAGAATGTAAAGGATATTTTAATAAAACTCATGTAATAAGATAGGGGAAAAAGATTAATAGATAAGGAATATGTAGTGTAATATTAGTACAAAGTCTTAGTCATAAGATTGAGAGCCATGAGAGCTCAAGTTTTTGACGTTGAATTATTTTTGGGCCTTCGTAATCTCATCTATAACGTCTTTATCTTGTTTTCATTCCGCTGGACTATTAAATTTGTTGGTAACATATTTATTCCTGCAGGTGGTTCACTTCATAACATTTTATTCACCTCTCTGGGGGGCTATTCTTTTCAATGGCATCACCTATTTTCAAGTGATACGCATGTTAAACAATGCCACTCGTGTATGTAACTATCATCTGGATGTTTCACTTCCTTCTTGTGTACCTGGAATAGGATTGAGGTGCCTGAAACCCATTTTTAAATGTTTAATGGATTGAAGCCACATTGATGCGTGATTTGTTGTTCCAGATGTTAGCTGGAATGTCTGAGCGAGCATACCAATCAGATGCACGGCCAGATACGAAGGTTTTGAGTTCTGTTCTCAATTTTTGTATATAACGTCTGAAAATTTAAAAACTTAGGATCAAGATTATGCTTTTTTGAAGAAAATTGATGCTGCAACCTGGTGTCACGTAGTGGTACATGCCTTTTATTGTGTCATGGCTTAATGTATCACCACAGTGTTCCTATTTTGGTGAAGTTTTTTGAATGGGAGAATATTTTTGCATGCATCTTTACTTATCATGTGTCTCTCATCCATCTTCTATATGGTTTAGATTGGATTAATGGAATCCTTCTTTTGAGTAACGACACATATATAATTGTGTTTTTGTCTGTTATAGCAAATTGACCTGATTATGTCTCGCCTTTTGAAGTCTATCTCACCCCTCTTCTGTATGGTTTAGAAATTGTGTGAATCCTTCTTTTCAATAACGACATATTTATGATTTTTGGTTGTCTATTATAGCTTTTTGACCTATTTACAAGTTGCTTATGATTTTTTGAAATTACACTTTCTCTGATCTTGCTGCCATTCACTTATGAAACCTAGTCATGGAATGTTGAGCACTTACATGAATAATTTTCATTAGCAGATACTTATGTTCATTATTCAAGGTTCGTAATGTTCAGGAAAAGTCAAATTAAGTTTTACATATCATCACCCTCTCCCTTAACAGGTTCTGAACCGATGGGGTTACTATCCCCTTATCCTTATCGGGTCTTGGTTTTTTGGTACAATCAACCGCATCCATGACTTTATTGAACCGGGTCATAAAATCTTTTGGCTTTCAGTGCTTGACGTCGGAATGGCTTCTCTCATGGTAATTCTGCAATCTTGACAAACTCATGCTTTGAGAAAAGAAATGCAATCTGTATTTCTCTAATATGAGACTCAACTTCATGATTTCCATCAATCTTTTTCAGGGCCTCTTCAACTCAATAGCATATGGCCTGAACTCTTCAGTGCGAAGGGCAATTTATGAAAGATTGGATCTGTAAGTAACAAGCCTGGTTTTGTTTTTCTATTTGTTGGCCACACTTCCATCAATAACGACTGTTAGAACCACTTGGAAAAGCAAAGGACCCCTTACCCCTCTCTTCCAATTCTCACACGTGTGAACAAAGTTAGCCCCCTTTTGACAACCGTTATTTGGGGAAAACAATGTTTTGAATAGTGATTTTTAGGAGAATATATGATTAAAAAGTATGGAAAAATTTTGGATTTACGTGTAGAATATTTTATTATGTGAATATGTTTGAAAATGAGTATGTAGAAAAAATGGATTTCAAATAATGGTTGCCAAACTTCCAATTAGTAACAAAGAGTTTACTTTTGGCACAACTCGATATTTCATTAAATTGAACCAAGTTCTCTTACTTTTGCTCATATTATTGTTAGTATTATTTACTTGTTAATTACTATCAGTTGGTTTAACAATTTATTTTGCTTCAAAGTTGACGGTTGCTACGTGTTATCCTGCCAGGTTACCAGAAAGCTGCCACAGATGGTTCCCAAAGAGTTTGAAACCTAGAGGCCAACGGCAGGAGAGTGAACTAGTCCCATTGACAATTGAGGATCAGCGATAGCAGTGAACGTGGAGAGTTCTGTGTTTGCTGATCAAAATTGACAGGAAAACGAAGAGAGGAACATGCTCTAGTTCCTAGTTATCAAGTCGTTTTATTTTTGCCTCTGCAGAGGAATTCCAATCCATTTCAGTCTACGGATCTGAGAAGGTTTGCTAAAGGGAGCTGTAGAACATTTGTAGTATTCATGGAAGCAATGTAAAGCATGTTAACTTTTGGCTTTGGATTGTGTCTGAAACAGCTGATTATTCTTTCATGATTCAACTCAGCTTAACTGGAAATCTGCTGTTATTCATGTAACTACATTTTCTTTTACTGGCTTTATCTACAGATTCTGTTAAATTTTACAAAATCTATGCAAAAATGTATTTGTTGAATTGCTGAATAATACCTTGTGAACTACCTAACAATTCTTACAATCTTGCCAGGGGTTTCCTAGAGTGAATCTTGTGAACAAAATCGAATATTTTCAAATTGTTTCAATTAAGATGCTTAAAAAAAGGTAAGCGTGCGGTGTCAGACCCAATCTTTTTTGCCAGCCCAATTTCCTGTCTCTGTTCACCCATAAGAAAACAAAACTGCCATTCCCAGTAGGTAAAAAGATGAGAATTTCACAGTAACGAATCTTCTATCACTGAAATAGCTATGAACAAACAATCAAGAAAATATACCACATCCCAAAGAAGATAGAATTAAGATCCAGTCAAACTAATGCGAAATTAAGTAATATTCATTTCAGTAGACATTACATATGATCAACATATTCAAGATCGAAAATGAAAAACATTCAAAGATTCAAGAACAAGCACACGAATTGTCCACCACCGCCACCACATCTTCATCGCCGCACCTGAAAACCAAGTACCCAATTGCAAGCCCCACCACCACAGCTATAAACACTCCGGCATTAAAAGACATGATCGCCAGCATCAGAAGGTACCCTATCGCAGAGTCAACTCCAAATAAAATCGCTCCGGCAAATCTTGATGCCCAGTTGCCACCTCTGCTGGTGAACTTAGAGAAGAGTAAAGGGCTGTTGAGGGCAGCCGACCCATTGGACGATTTTTGGGTTTTGACGGAAAGAAGCTTGAAGCGGAGGCGGCGATCCTCCATGTACTGGTAGAAAACGGACACGAGGAAGCACGCAAGAAGAGAAAGGAGATAGCTGGTCCATGAATCGGTTTTCCATGAATCAAACAAAATTGTAACCTTTTTGCCCCAGTAGAAGGTCATGTGCATCATCTTCCCAAAACTTTATCAGGAATTCCAAATGAGAATTTTTCAGTTGTTTGGTTTTGCGTTTCTTGTTTAGCAACCGGCGAGAGGATAAATTAACATCAACACGCAATAGTATTGTACCTTAGCACATTTGGACGGTTGGGATTGATCGATTACACTTTTATATCAATTATTAGTTTGTACTACTATTCCTTTTCGTATGCAGCTAGCCAGCTACCAATAACTATATAATTCCAAGAAAAACCTTAAAAGTCCATACATCATTTTCAAGAGTATTTTTAAACATGAGATAGACTCTATTTAAAAGTCGAATTTTAAAATTATATTTCAAAAAACTTTTCAAAATAAAATTTTAAAATAAAGAGTGAGTTTGATCCAATTTTTATAATTAAACACATTCAAAGTATTTCATTTTAGAATGAAGAAAAATAATGTAATAATTTGGAGAAAAATTAGTGAAAAATAAAATAAAAACGATGAATATTTGTGGGAGTAATAAAATTCTTGTTTGATCCCCATTATTTTTAAAATACATTTCTCTCTCTTCTTTTTAACAATACATTCTTCAATCAAATAATATTACACGCATACCCAAATTTTTTCCTTATTTTTGAATTACATATTTTTCAGAAGTCTACTATTTCAAAATGTAGTCTTACAACAAAATGAGGCTCAAACGGAAGTGTTAAAAATAAAGAACCTATTGGAGTACTTCAAAATTTTCTCTAAATTTATACTCTTTAAATTGCAAAATATGTTTTTTTAAGGGTTAATTTCACAAATGGTCACTGAAGTTACCTGAAAATTTCAAAACAGTCACTGAAGTTTCAAAGTTTCAGAAACGGTCACTGAAATTTGAAATTTCTTTCACAAACGGTCACTGAATTTTCAGATTTTTTGAGCAAGTTTGAGGCAATTTTTCAGCAACTTCCGACCACCAAAACCGT